>BGPR01029095.1:0-19499 GCA_013235015.1 Araneus ventricosus | reverse complement strand
CCAATGCCCAAGTATATGGTAGAAGGTCCTGAAAACCATGGGCAGCAGCACCTTTTCATCAAAGTTCAACCAAGGCCGAACAGGCTCAAATAAACTCTGTAATGCCCAATTCTAAGGTAGACCGAAAACCATGTAAAGACACAGCACTTTTTTTTATTTTAATAGAGTCTAAATCATGGCAGGCTCAAATGAACTCTGTAATGCCTTAACTTATGTAGTCTCTTGAAAACCATAAGTAAAGGCCGCACCTTTTTCATCAAAGTCTAAATCAAAGGCCCAATTGTACTTAAAATTTCCTGTAATGCTCAACTAAGGTAGACCGGAAACCAGCACAAAGATAAAGCACTCTTTTTTATTTTATCAGTTAAACTGCCTGGCAGGCTCAAATTTGAACTCTGCAATGCCCAACGTAAGGTAGGGTCAGAAAACCATATGTAAAGACAGCACCTTTTCATCACAGTCTAACTAAAGGCTCCACAGGTCGAGACGAACTCTGCATGTCAACTTATGGTAGACCTGAAACCACACAAAGACAGAATTTTTTTACTATCAGAGTCTTAACGCGCCTGGCAGGCTCAATGAACCTGCAATGCCCAACGGCAATAAAAAAACCATACAAGATACACCTTTCATCAAAGTCTAACTAAAGGTCTACAGGCCTTCCAAATGAACTCTGTAATGCTCAACTTGCAGACCGAAAACCAGCATGGGGAAGACTTTTTTTTATTTTATCAGAGTTCAAATCAGCGCCTGGCAGGTTCCAATGAATTTTAAAGTCTGGCACGTATAGGCTGAAAACCATATATGTAAAGATAGCACTTTTTTTTACTTTATCAGAGTCTAAATCAGCCTGACAGGCTCAAATGAACTCTGTAATGCCCAACTTATGCAGACTGAAAACCATGCAAAGACAAAGAGACTTTTTTTACTTTATCAGAGTCTAACTAAAGCGCCTGACAGTAAGGAACTCCTGTAATGCCTAACGTAAGGTAGGCCGAAACCATACATAAAGAGGCCAGCACTTTTTTTTTACTTTATCAGGAGTTCAATTAGCGCTCACAGGCTCAAATGAACTCTGTAGTCGCCCGCAACTTGTAGTCCGAACCAAGTAAAGGCAGCACCTTTTCTCTTATCAAAAAACCCACGCCTAACAGGCTCAAAATGAACTTCAATGCCCAACTTAAGAAGCTGAAAACCATATGTAAAAAGATACAGCACTTTTTTTTGTCTATCAGAGTCTAAATCAGCGCCTGACAGGTCTAAATGAACTTTGGCTCCAACTTAAGGGTAGTAGGCTGAAAAAGCATAAATATGTAATTTGGAATGTATATATATAAAATATAATTGGAATGTAATATATACCTTGATTTATATTTCCGTATAAATAAATATAAGGTCAGAATAATTTTATAAAAACAAGATTTAAAAAATTTCCATATGTAGATTTTTTAAATAATTCAGCTGCACAGTGGCACTTTTAGAAACCGTTTTACAATATGCAGCAGTACCACTTGCTTAAAAACTTATTATCTGATTTTACTATTAACTAATTTTAAATATATATAGAAAGGCTAAGTTATTTTCTTCATTTTGATTTTCTTATTTCACAAAATGACTCTTGATTTAACCCAATCATTTGAAGAATATAGGGGAATTGGGGTAGATTGATAGAGTCCATAAATTTTGATAATTGGAATGGCTCAAGATGCTGACATCCCCTTATATATGTCACTGTAACCCGTAACACAGAGTATATTTTTCGGCCATGTTTAGTCAGAACTTAATTTACAAATGAATCAGACTGCTAATCTTCTCGTCCAAATGATTTTTACGCTAAGTATGTGTTATGTGATTTCTTTCACTAGTTACGTTCTCCTGCAAGCGAGTCTACTCCAAAGGTAGGAAAAACATTTATTTTTCTGAATTTTATTACGTTTTGAGGTTTCTCAACATTCAACCATTAGTGCGTCAACAATAATTTACTAAATATCACTAACAGGGCTGGGCGACTGTAAAAAAATTCTCCATCATTCTTCATTTTTTTCTCCATCTTGTTGAAAAGTGCAATAATTGAGAAAAACCAAACTCGAAATTGTCGCAGCGTCCGCACAAACGGCTGTAAGCATGCTTTTGGCAAAGTTGGCAAACTACAGCTGTGCTTTTCAATCCGTATACATTCGAAAAGTTTGTAAAAAATAAATTTCTGAATTAAAAAAATAATTTTAGTATAATGAGAAAGATGTACTTTACTTGCATAAAAAGTTTCAGACATGAATCTGTAACAGATTTTGAGAAAAGGTACATCGAAGTAACATGGTTAACGGACTTAGGGTTCCAACTCCCTTTAAACATTTTCGTGGTGTCAATTAGTAACTAATTAAAATCAGACTTAAAATCGTTGAAAACACGCATTAGTGAAAAAACTGGAGGTGGCCACTTTTGCAGCTACACGACACCGGTTATAGACATTAAAAAGAGAGAGAGAGTTCTCTTTCATCGTCAAATAGTCAGGTGATCATAATAAAAGTATAGAGGTAATATATGTAGAAGGAATATTTATTTATTTAGTACAGAGACAATACAATTCCAACAGAATAAAATCCCTAAAACAACCAACAAAGCATTTTCTTATCGAAAACATTTAAGAGTCAGTAAAAATACAGTACTATGACAATTGCAACTGCTTACCCATTCCCGGCCAGACCAGAGACAATACAATTCCAACAGAATAAAATCCCTAAAACAACCAACATAGCATTTTCTTATCAAAACATTTAAGGAGTCATTAAAAAATACAGTACCAACCAATTGCAGCTGCTTACATTCCCAGCCAGACCAGGGCCAAATACAAGACTCCAACAGAACAAATCCCTAAAACAACCAGCATAGCATTTTCTTATCAAGAAACATTTTGAAGTCAGTAAAAATACAGTGATTACTATGACAATTACAGCTGCTTACCATTCCCGGCAGACCAGGGGAACAAACTGAATTCCAACAAGAATGAATCCTCCAGGCAACCAACATAGCATTTTCTTATGAAAGACATTTTAAGGTCAGTAAAATACAACACTGTATGACAATTTACCTTACCCATTCCAGCAGACCAGAGACAATACCAATTCAACAGAATAAAATCTCTAAAGAACAATAACATAGCATTTTCTTATCGAAAACATTTAAAGAGTCAGTAAAAAATGAGTACATATGACAATTGCAGCTGCTTACCATTCAGCGGACAGAGACAATGCAATTCCAACAAGTCAAATCCTAAAACAATAACATGGCATTTTTTTCTTATCAAGAGCAATTTTAAAGTCGGTAAAATACAATTACTATGACCAATTGCAATTTCTTGCCATTTCAGCCAGACCAGGACAGTAGTTCCAGCAAGATAAAATCCCTAAAACCAACCAAACATAGCGTTTATTATCGAGCATTTTAATGAACGTTTTGCTCGACCCTGGCCTACGCGGTGTCCGGCGATCCCGCCTCCACCATGGATAAAGCCTGGGGTTGCAGACTATCTCCAGTGTCGCCGTTCTGGCGGTGGGAAGTGGATCATGTAATCCTGGGAAGCGGATCGACCAAGTGCAGGATACATGTGCACTCATATTCAGCGTCAGTCTATAAACCCGCGACGGATGCACCCTTACATGGGGAATCAAGTTATCGGAAAAAAACGTTTTAGTGAAACCCTAAACAGGACAGTGCCGGTTCTCTGTTGGGGTTAAATGAGATATTAAGTGCTGGGGATCTTTTTTTTTTTTTTTTTTTTTTTTTTTTTTTTTTTTTTTTTTTTTTTTTTTTTTTTTTTTTTTTTTTTTTTTTTTTTTTTTTTTTTTTTTTTTTTTTTTTTTTTTTTTTTTTTTTTTTTTTTTTTTTTTTTTTTTTTTTTTTTTTTTTTTTTTTTTTTTTTTTTTTTTTTTTTTTTTTTTTTTTCCTATTATCAGTTTTATCTAGTTCAGGATCGGTGATGGGCAGACCGAAGCTAAGGAATCAGCATGGAAGTGCAAGATGGGGACCTGGTCAGGGATCCATTTCGACCATGAGTTCGACCGATTGGATAATAAAGGATAATTCTAACAATGCAACACTCGTTGTTTCTGATCGCTATAAACAATCACTTTCAATTGTACCGCAGTTCAGATGCTTTTTTATTGATTTGGGTTGTTTGGCACAAGGAACATTGTTAAGAAAGACAATAAAGATGACGCTGACCAGAATAAAGATCTGTTGGTGGGGTCCTTATCAGTATTTTCTATCCGTGATCTCGACGTCAGAATGGGATCAATTTTAACCGTCAGATTTACAGGCATTTATTTCTGTAAAAAGTTATGGCCGAAAGAAAGATAACTACAAGAACATCCAAATGTGAAAGTGGATTACTGGGATGCTGCCTGGACAACAGGCAGTAGAAACATGAAGGAGGTTACTGAAACTCACGAAGAAAAGAAGGCTCGCATGGCACAACGTAGTCATGGACAATGACAGAGAGCGGAAGAAACAGAGAACTCGAAATAATAATGATTATCAGCAGTATTTCAATCTGACCAGAAGAGGAAAACGGAAGAACCGAAGAACAACAAGGCAGAGGTTATCAGACGGCAAAGCTGCTTTGAAGCCGAGAGAAAGCCAGAAGAACTCAAAAGAACAAAGAATATTGATTATAAGACCTTGGCACACAACCAGGAGGAAGAAGGATAAAAGCAGAAGAACAAAAGAATAATGAAGATAGTCCAGGACAAGACAATGTCATGATGACCTAAGGAATGGCGCATTATTCAAGGATAGACCGTTATAGAACTTTTATCATATCTACTCTGTATTAAAATTCAGAGTAAACAAACGTATGTATAGCATGTATGTATGTCATCTATCTTCTCACGAACCGCCGAACAGGCTGGAAAGGCCGCAAAGATAGGGGACTAAATTTACAAGGTCCATTTCGGCCATTTTAAATTCCGAAATTTATAGATTATTAAAGAACTAATTACAACAATGCACTAAACATTTGCTAACAGTCAAATACTTTTATTGGTAAAGTTGTTTGCTAAGAACATTGTTACAAAAAACCAAATAAAAAGTGACACTGACAGAAATAAAAAATGTATTGGTGGAAGTGTATAATTATTTTTCTATCCGGTATAAACGATCAGAACAGAATCATTTCTTGGCTGGAATTTACAGGCGTGTTTATTTCTGTAAAGGGTGTACTGAAAGATAACTTTAAAGTATCCATTAATGAAGTGGTTACCGGATGCCGTAGACAACGAACAATTAGAAAACATGAAGAAGGGAGAGTTGCTGAAACTCTGAAGAAAGAAACCATGGCCAATAGTCTAGGACAAGAAGACGGAAGAAACAGAGACAAAATAATAACTGATTGTCTTAGTAAGCTAATCCAAGCCAGAAGAGAAGAGTGGGAAGAAACCGAAGAACAACAAATAAGGATTTCAGACATGTTTGACTGTAGACCCAGGAGAGAAAACCAGAAAATAACAAAAGAGCACAAAGAAATAGCATGATTGTCAGACATGGCTTTGTATGCGCCAGGAGAGAAAGAGACAAAAGAAGCAGAAGAACAAAAGAATAATGAATGAGTCAGACAAGACGATGTCACGTGACCTCAAGGAATGGCGCATTAATTCAGATAGACCATTATAGAAACTTTTATCATATCACTCTATAACAAAATTCGAAGAGTAAAACAAAGCATATCGTATGGCAATAACATGTCATTCTATCTTCTCTGAACCGCCTGAACAGAGAAAGCGCGAAAGTTACAAAGATGGGGACAAATTCAAGGAATCCATTTCGCATAATTAAATTCCAGAAATTTGAATTAGTAAAGAAATTACAACAATACTTTTCATTATGTGCTTCTGAATCAAATACTTTTTTTATTGTTGATTGTTTACTGCTAAAAGAACATTATTTACAAAACAATAAAAAAGTAAAATTTACAGAAATAAAAAATGTCTATGTGGAAGAGTATAAAATCTTTTTTTATCCATGATATAACTCAAAGAAAAAATCATTTTAACAGAATTTAAAGCGCGTTTTGTTTCTGTCAAGGTATGTGCCGAAAGATATAGATTAAGATTACGTAGTGATTTTAATCATTATTCATTAAATTTGATCAAGTTTTAAATATTTTGGTAAGCTGCTATTTTAAACGATATTTGGAGAGTTATTATTTTAGCCATTTGTTCAACTCTCCTTTTTCCGATGTACTGCCCTGTAGACACGGTCAAATAGAAAACGATGAAAGGAGAGTGTTGCAAATCTTCAGAAGAAAGAGATATGCTGGTTAGAGTCTCAACAGAAAAGAGCTTGGAAGAAACAGAAGAAACAAAATAAGCCAAGATTATCAGTACATGCGTCGGCGTACAGTAATAGGCTATGCCACGATTGGTATATGTGTATATGAGCGATTGGGTAGAACAAGACGTGTTACGTACTCAAAGAATGATAGCGCATTACTCAGAGAATGGCCATTATAGAACTTGTATCATATCCTTCAAAAATTCGGGAACATGAACAGCTTGTATGTATGCTTGCCTTCTTCTATCTTCCTCGAACCACTGAATCACTGAAACCAGCGTAAGTACCCAAAAGATGGAAAATAATCCAAGGAGTCCATTTCGACTATTTAATTATTATTTAATTGAAATTATATAATAATTAAATAGTCAAACGAAATTAAATTAACGTCAAATTAATTATATTTAATTAACGTCAAACGAAATATAATTAAACGTCAAAATGAATGAATTGACGTGCTGCCATCTATTGGCAGCACGGTGAATTCATTTCACGGCGGATTCTTTTTTTCCCTATTATTAGTTTTCGCATCCGGTGTTGCATTTTTTCATTTACTTAAAGGAAGTTGATATTTCTTTTTGAGCGAGCTTCTGTGTTTGGATTTATTAACAATGGACAAAAATCGTTTTCCTGCATTTTTCTTTCTTTTTTGACGTACGGTGTTTCGCAACATTTACGTTTGTTGGGGGAAAATATTTATTCATTTTTATCCGTTTTTTTCATTATTATTCAAATACGGGCAAGACGAAAATATATGTTTCTGGTGTTTAATTTTTCAGTATGGTGTACTATTAAATCGTTTATCGTTTGTTTTTTTTATTTCGTTTCATTTTTTCTCTTGCAAAACAAATATGCTCATCAGTTTTAATTTATTAGGATAAGAATTCTCGCGTTTTCATTCAAACCAAATTGCTTTAAGGTTGTAAAAAGGCTAGAACTGAAAGTTTTAATCCAGCAAGAGAGGATTCAAAACAGATTTACGTTTGTTGGGGAAGCTTAGTGACAATATTTGTATGGGAAAAAACAGAGGCGGGCATATTAAAAAATGTGGATTCCGAGAAACGCTGGGTTATTAACTATAAGGTAATTAAAAGGTTGGATTTAAAAATTTTAATTAAACAATATAGGATTCAATGGATTTTACATTTTGGGGGGAACGTAACGTTTACGTTAGTCCCCCCCAAAAAGACTAGATTTGAAAGAATATTTACATTTGTTGGGGAAAGTAAGTGACAATATTTGTTGAAAAAAAAAAGGAGCCGGAAATATGAAAAAATATGGATCCCAAGGCCTCACGTGATCTCACTGCTCTCCGCCCGGGAATTTCCCATTATTCAAGATTGCCCGTGCAACCCCGGACCATGCAGATCGTTCTAATGATCGTTGAAAAACAATCAATGCACCATCGGATAGAACAAATAATTTTTGTTCTTGTAATGTTTGTTTTGAATTTTTAACATAATTTACTGAATTTTGAGAATTTTTTAAATAATAGTCACTTATATAATAGTCATTTATATTTTTAACATTCAAATCTTATTTTCTTGCATCCAACGCTTTAATCGTTTAATAACGCTATAATCGTTTTCAATTTTTTTTAGGTATAAACCGGAATATTTATCCCTGTTTTAAAATAAGGATGGTTAAAATATCTTTTTTCTCCAATTTTCTATAAATTTTATTATTTCTGAATTTTTTTATGAATTTTTTTTTATTATTATTTCTGTGTTTATTTTTATTTTTATTTTATATTTATACTAAATTTATATTTTTATATAATTTTTTTTTGGAAAAAAAAAATTGGATAAATCCAAAATTTATTTTTTTTTTGGACAAAAATCGTTTTCCTGCATTTTTCTTTCTTTTTTGACGTACGGTGTTTCGCAACATTTACGTTTGTTGGGGGAAAATATTTATTCATTTTTATCCGTTTTTTTCATTATTATTCAAATACGGGTTCAAATACGAGTTCAATACGGGTTCAATACGGGTTCAAATACGAGTTCAAAACATTTTCTCTCGCATATCCGAATCGAAGAAGCTTTCGTACGACCAAGGTTACTCTGAGTTCCCAGAATGCATTTCAACTATGAGATTGGCTGGTATCATACTCTCGATCATTTTATTGAGTCAGTTAATCTTAATTACTTAATTTTACTGATCCAAGAACAATTTGATTTATTTGTTTTATACGCTTGATAGTCGCGCTTATATGCTGATATCTTTAGTTAAAAGAAAGCGTTAAAATCGAGGGCGAAATCAATAATATATATATATATATATATAATGTATTCGTTATTGTAGTCGTTAAATGATTAAACCGACCGAGTTGAATTCTAAATTTCATTTTTATTATCGGAGAGTACGTACATCTCAGTATAAGGTTTCAAGCCAAAAGAGAACAGAAGATCCCTGCTTTTTCATGGCGGCCAGACGCTGAAAACATTCTGCTGAGGGCGGCAGAAGTCATGGCGGCAATGAGTCGCTGATTTCGCGAGTTGTGTGCGCGTGGAAACGATTAAAATATTCTTTTAGTAATAAATATGCCAAGACGAGAGATTTAATATACCTCCAGAGCGGGAAATAGAACGAAACTGGAGTTTAAGAAAAGTGATTTTGGAATACATTAAGACTTTAAAATATATAATACTAGCAGTACGCGCACGGCGTTGCCGCGTAACAAAATGAAGAAAAAGTACAAGTAAAGTTTGAAAACAAAATCAAAACAAAAGATACACATTTTTTGATTTTCCTGTCTTTTTTTTTTTCGAGCTACAGTACAGAGTACGTTAATCCAAAACAATATTACAAAATTGGAACGTGAAAATGATACAGCAAGCAAAATATAAATCAAATCCGAAAATAATAATCGAAGTAATTCATTCAGGTGAAGGCCATGACGTATCTTACGCGTCCGCCAATCAAAATTGGCATCAACGTGAAGAAATTGGAATTTGTGCGTCATTGGAAGAAGTGCTGCGCGAAGAACTCGATCGAGAAAAATAACTCGCAACTTCCCAGAAAAAAATTAATTAAAAAAAAACCATTAAAGATATTTTAACCGTTCGTGTTTTAAATCCGACAGAACCGTTCTAGTTATAAGCTGAAAAAAATTGAAAATAATAGTGTTATTAGAAAGTCGGATGCAAATAAATTTTAAAAAAAGCAAAACTAACATTTAGATCGCAAAACTGGACTATTTTTTAAAATTCTCAAATTCAGTTAATTACGTTAAGAAATTCAAAACTAATTTCATTAGAACGAAAATGCGTGCTCTTTCCGATGGTGTATCTATTTTGTCGTACAATTATTCGAAACCAATCTATTGAGAAATTAGTGCAAAAATCAACCAAAAACAACACAAAACATTAAATAAAAAAAATTTCTAGATTAAAATTGTATTTAGCTTCGAGGTGCATTCATCATTGATGACTACCAAAAGCCAAAATTTCATGGCTGTAAGATGATAGATTCGTCTGGACATCGCAGACAATTTTGACTAGCTTAGTTTTCATTCGACAATGACATTTAATTCTGAATGATACGGTATTTTAAGGACAATGAAATTATAAATCATAGAATTAAATGATAAAAACAAGCAGTTGGTTCACTCGCTAAAATGGAGTTATAATTCAGTCAGGCTGACGACTTAAAATCTTTCGATCCTGTTTAAAACAGATAATTGGTGACATTAGATATTTTGAATTAAAGCCATTCAACGAAATGATTTCAAATTGAAATTACAGTACCAAATAAACCGATATTTTCGAAAATTTTTTTTAGGATTTAAAAGATTGATTCCTATAAACCAGTTAGTACGTTAAAGAATGAAAACCGAATGAAATTTTAAACGATTTTAAATGAAACGATACGACAAACAAAATTTTTGTGGTATTTAAATACATCCAAAATGAATCAGAGAAGAAGGAAAAAGAAGAAGAAAAAAAAAAAAGAGATGAAATCTTCCACTTCAGGTTCTAACTTGAAGCCAATTTTTATACTAATTAAAAGAAATTTCGTCACGCGTTTAAATAAAGGGATTATGAGCACGTGCTCTTTCTCTATGGTTTCGACGAAATGCATGTTGATATAAACATGCCATGACCTTATTACGAAGAGGGAAAATTGCCGAACAGAAAAAATTTAATTGTAAAATTCAACCAATCATTACAATTTATCTGTTCTGCTTTTAAATCCGACAAGAACGTTCCAGTTTATAAGCCAAAAAAAATTAAAAAAAATGATAGCGTTATTAGAAAGGCGGATGCTAGAATTTTGAAAAGAAAACCTGAATGGAAAATTAGCATAAAATTGACTATTTTAAAAAATTAAAATTTCAGTAAATTACGTTAGAGTCAAAGAAACTTCATTAGAACGGAAATCGTGTACCTTTCCGATGGTGTATTATTTTGTTCCTAAAATTACCTGAAACCATGCTATTGAGAAATTAGTGCGAAAAATCATCTAAACAAAAACATAAAACATTAAATAACAACATTAAACAAATAAACTAAAACAAATACATAAAACATTAAATAACATTAAATATACAAATAAACACATAAAACATTAAATAACAATTAAATAAAACAAATAAACACATAAAAAAGATTAGCCCGACATTATTGATTGTAAAAACAGTCCTGAATTAAGTAAAAGTGTTCAAAAGTTTAGGAAGTGATAATTTATTGCCACGCTAACCAAAGTGATGAAGACAAAGAAATAAGTTACAGACACGCTTTAAAATAATAATCGAAAGTCATCAGTGTAAATAAATCTCGTCTTATGGAACGCATGAAAGTATACGTCCATGACGAGGAAGGGGTCCATCTAGGATTGAAATCAGACAATCAATAATGCAAGTCGGGAATCTCCGGAGAATGTCTTTTCGGTGGGAAGTATCAGGGTCCTAGCAAAAACTGACTAATAATCAAGAAAAAGTAATTTTAAAAATGGAAAGATTATTTTAACGGTTTTCTTGTTTTTTTAAACTCGACAGAAAACGTTCCATTTAGTTAAATAAAAATTAATTAAAATGAAATATCGAAGTTGTTAGAACGTCAGATGCGATAATTTTGAAAAATCCTTATCAAAATTACCATAAAATGAATTATTATTCAAAAATCTTAAAGTTAATAAATTGCGTTAGAAAGTAAAATAAACTATTAGAACAAAAGTATTTGTTTGTCACCGATGGCTGCATGGTTTTTTCAATTATCATTAGAAAAAGATACTACAGGATAACAAACGTCCTAAACGATTACAAAATAACACAAAAAACATTAAATAAAAAAATCTACTAGGTTAATTTTTAAAATTGCCATGTAGAGTTGCATTGGTACTGATTAACTTATGTTAGACGCGTTCGTGGAATTAAATTAATTAAATGTGTTTCATTAACCCCATAACTACAACAACACAAAACATTAAATAAAAATTTTGTAGTTAAATTTTAAAATTCCGCTTTCAGGTGCATTGAGTCCGCAACTAAGACCTGAATGTATTTAAAAATTATTAGTCCAGTGCATGTATATAATTGAAAATTCGTTTTAAAATTTTCTGTTGTCGTAAAAATAATTTTGTGTTGTATTATTTTCAAAGTCAATAGAAGAAAGTAAATTTCTAGCAGCATCTTTAATGTAATTAAAATGTTATAAGTTCAAAAACAAGAACAGAGGTTCAAAAAGAGTCGAATTGCACATTCCTGACTCCCTCCATGTCTGTGCTACCACTAAAACACATCTAATTTCAGCAGAGTACATACATAGTGTAATAGTTTCTTTGGAGGTCTTTATTTATTATTTATTTTATTTATTGATAAGGTAAGATTTGATAACTATTTAAGGTTCATTGTCTCTTTAATTTGGGTCAGTTTTATGAGCTTTTTTAATTATTTAATCTTTTATATGAAACTAGTCAATATGACGATAACTACTCTACTCTGATATATCGTGTAAAGGGTCCTATTATAGTCTCTGGAATATGCAGGAGAGTCATTCTATATTGTATATATAAGGATCCAATACAGATGACAAAAGAATTACCTCTCTTGCATTCTGTCATTTACGACTACTGGTGAGAAGGGTTCTGTCAGACCTCCGACGGACGAATGAGCAGTTTCAGCTCTATAGATGGACATCTAGCCACTTATGCCTTGAGTGTTCTCGAACCATTCGAGCAAGAAGTATAGCCACTTCGAATAAGCTTGAGAAAATAAGTCCCTTCAGAAACTGAGAGAGGACTAGTCTGCCTCTGACTTCACTATTAAGAGACCACTGACTAATCAACTATGTCCCATGAAATACTTGGCTCAAACATTTTTTTGTTCTTAATTTATTAAATATTAGGAAAACTTAATTTTAATAAAGATTATAAATATTTATAATTAATCTTATTTAACTTCATAAATGGCAATTGAAAAAAATATTTGCTCTAGACTATTTTACGGAGATTATCCAAGGAAAATTAAATTCTTCTCTTGAGAATGAATATTAAATTGAAGAATGTTGAATATTCGGTATGATAGCGATTTGCGAAGATCTAGGGAATGAATAATTACATATGCTTAATAATAAATAATAGACAATTGTTTTATAGAAAGTTGTTGAAACTGAAAAAATATTCATTATGAACCTGAATACTCCTCACAGAATTTGCTGTCCTAGTGACGATCTAAAATAGTTCTGACTCCGGAAAATTTTAAGACGAAAGAAGGATGGAACATTCTTTCAATCAATGGTCTAATCCTAAGGTAACTGCTTAAATAAGACATCAAAAAAGTATGGGACACTTAACAATGCTTGAGTTCAATAATGACAAGATTTTGCTTGTAATATTGCATTGTTACTTGAAAGCCTTGTTTTGAAACTAACCTAATGATCTTGGAATGGTAAACTTCCGCCTAAAGATAAAACAAGATAAGTTACGAATGAAAAATAGAAAACATTGTTAACCCTGTCAGGCAAAAACGACGAGTATAGTTCTTCATTGGTTTTCATTCTATACAGCAGCATTCAGTGATCTAAATTACTAATCAGGTTGTCTAAATTAGCGCCTAACAGGCTCAAATGAATTCTGTAATCCCCAACGTAAGGTAGGCCGGAAACCATAAATAAAGACAACAAATTTTTTTCTTTTAATCAGAGTCTAAATCAGCGCCTGACAGACTCAAATGAATTCTTTAATGGCCAACTTAAGGTAGACCGAAAACTATAAGTAAATGCAGCATCTTTTTATCAGAGTCTATGGTTTTGATGAAACACTTTATGGTTTTTTGCATTTTACCTTAAATTCGGCATGAAGTTGTTGCCCTTTATCGTCTAACCAGCGCCCTACCAGGCTCAAATGAACTTTAATGCCCAACTTGGTAGGCTGAAAAAAACCATAAGTAAAGACAGCACTTTTTTTTTTATTTTATCAGAGTCTAAATCAGCGCCTGACAGACTCTGAAATGAACTCTTTAATGCCGAACTTAGGTAGACCGAAAACTATAAGTAAATGCAGCACCTTTTCATCAAAGTCTAAATCAGCGCCTAACAGGCTCAAATGAACTCTTTAATGACCAACTTAAGGTAGGCCGAAAACCATAAGTGAAGGCCAAAAGTTCCTAACATCGGGAAACAAATCGATTAGTTTTAATTTTAAAATGAATGATGATCTGGAACTTCGGTATCTCTTAAATTACAAGAAATACTGATCACAGTCCACATGAGAACTCGCCGCCAATTTGTCTAATTTATGGCTGTCACTGTAGAAACAGGTTATCGTAGGAAGAATTCATTTCTAGTAGGTTTAAGTTCATTCAAATGTGGTACATTGGTGCATTTAGCCCAAATGGTCTATGTACGGTATTATTTATTTTATTTTTGAGAAAATTCAAAAAATAATTAACCAAACTCAAAATTATTATAATAACAGAAATTTTGGAAATATCAGGTATCCTTGCCATATCTATACAAAGAACAACACAAATAAAATAGAAATACTAAATAATTATCAGTGTTCCACCTACAAAAGTAAAAAAAAAAAAACCCCTAAAAAAATCTAAAGCAGTATTAGGATGAGATCTCTTGAACTGATCCTAATACCCTAGGCTAAGCTATCCTAATTTCCTAGCTGTAAAAAATTAATCGTTTTCATTTTATATATATACTAAAATCAGAAAAGAAATCGACACCAAATTCTCCGGAACAAACGCTGGGCAATTCAGCTTGTTGAACATAAAAACGATATCATAATTTCATCATCTTTATAAATGCTTGTTTATATTCTAATATGAACTAAAATGTTTATTATTAAATATGCACAATACCTTCCTGAAATTTAGAATATTTATTTATTTTCTGTGAAGTATGTGTTTTTGTACCACAAAATTAAGAACTGCCATTCTAAAATAACATTTAAAAAAATTCCTTATATATAAATTTGATTTGTTACTTCGTATAAATAAATATACACACACTTTATAAAAAAAAACAAAATTGTGAAGTGCTCAAAATGCAAAATATTCAGATTTTTCTGTACCCAGTTGTACACTGGCAATTTTTAGAAAACCGATTTACAATATGCAGTACCACTTTGCTTAAAAACTTATTATCTGAATTCTCACAGTTCAATTTGGATATATATCGAAAAAAAGGCTGCTATTTTTTTTCTATTTTGATTTTCTCTTATTTCACAAAATTACTCTTGATTTAACTCAATCATTTTAAGAATATAGGGGAATTGGGGCAGATTTGATATGGGGCATTGATTGACATAAATTTTGATAATTGGAAATACTCAAGATGTTGAATAGGAATGCTGACATCCCTATGCTGATGAAGAATATAGGAATTAAAGATTGATACGCGTGGGGCATTGATTGACATAAATTTTGATAATTGAATGGCCTAAGATGCTGATATCCTCATATATGTCACTAAATCCTGTAACACAGAGTATATTTTTTCGGGCCATGTTTAGTCAGGAACTTAATTTTACAAAATGAATCAGACTGCTAATCTTTCTCGTCCAAATGATTTTACGCTAAGTGCGAGGCTATGTGATTTCTTTCACTAGTTAGTTCTCTAAGAAGTGAATCTACTCCAAAGGTAGGAAAACATTTATTTTTCTGAATTTTATTGCTCTTGATAAGCCAACATTCAACCATTAGCGCGTCAGCAATAATTTACTAAATATCACTAATAGGGCTAAGGACTAAAGAATTCCTTCATCATTCTTCTATTTTTTCCTCAATCTTATTGAAAAGTGCACAATTGAGAAAAAACTAAACTCGAAATTGTCCTGCATGTCAAATTTTATTTAGTAAATAGGATATTAATTAAAAATTAATTTACAATAATTTTCATTGTTTCAGCACTATTCAAATTGTTTTTATTGTTTAAAATGAATTTTTAATTGTTTTCTTCATTGTTGAAAGTAACAACAATACAATATGGATCCTCAATACGTAATATGGATGGCGTTAAAGATTTTGGTAATTGGATACAAAGAAACAGACATCAATATCGTTTAAATAGGTTTTTTATTAAAAAATGTTTTTTCCAAAAGAGATTTTAACTTTGAGATTTCTATGTATGTAGTGCATCTTGCTTCATGTTTCATAAACAGGACGCTGGAATATGGTAACATTTATCCCCATCAACGCTGGTTTATCTTAAGCGTTTGTGACACATGACCTCACTTCTTCTCACCGCCAGGAATGACGCATTATCTGAGATAGCCTGTAAGGACGCTGAGCCATGCAGCTACTAGTTCTATATCGCACGGCAGATAGAGGCACCGGTAATATCCATTAACTAAAAAATTTTGCCAAAATCCAGTGTTCAATTTAAATATAAAGCCGGCATTTAGGCGAGTATCGAAAGAGTAGCACCCGTAGCACGAATATGAAAAATGATATCAAGTTCTTCTTATTAGTACAGTGAAACTTCCTCTATAGCGGCAATCTCCATTCCAATGAAAATTGACGCCTGTGAGGTATAGACGCTCTAAAGTCTTTCTTATTATATAGTGAAACTTCTCTAGCTAATTCTCCATTCCAAATGAAAATGGTCGCCCTGTATGCATAGATGTCTCTAAAGCTCTTTCTATTAGTGCAGTGATCGCCCAGAGGTATAATGACGCCCTGCAAAGTTTCTTCTCATTAGTATAAAGTGAAATTCTCTATAGCGGTAATTCTCCATCTGAAATGGGAAAATTGGTCTAAACTGAGGTATGGACGCCTGGAAAGGCTCCTCTAAGATTGGAAGTACAGAGACACAGGCTGGTCAGTGCAAGATGTCGGATTTGGGAGTCTGAGGGTTTCAAAGTCTAAACCTGATTCCACCGAAGATCCGTCGCATTAGCCTGTTGTACGTTAAATCATAGTAAGGGGCAAACGCCTCCCGTTGGTGGAAGCTTGGACAGCGGGAGTCAGCTCAGGCGTTGTCCATCGAGGTTCAACATGAGTTTCATCCTGATCCGTGTTGATTCGAAACGGACAAATATAACTAACAGAACACGTATTCAAACAGGCTCTAGTTCGTTATTTTCCTGCAATGCTAATTTTACATAATCACCCAAAGAAAAAAATAATTTATTTTAAATTTTATTTTTTACTTTGTTTGCGAATTTAATTTAATTTATTTATCTACGAAAAAAGACAAAATCTATGTTTGTTTAGATCTTTCAGCTTTTCTTCAGAAGTAATCTTTTCTACTTTTTTTTTAATTTGAAAAGTAAATCAATAATCGCTTTGCTGATAGTTGAAGGAAAAATTTTCGTCTGTAGTTGCTTAGGAATGTACTATGCATTTCATCTATTTCTCCTATAAAGTCCGTTCAGCTGGAAAGTTTTACTTTCAATGGTCGCATCTTTATATGGTCGCATCTCATATGGTCGCATCTCTATATCTTGCGACATCTTTATATCTTTGGTCGCAAGATATGATGCGACCAAAGAGAGATAAGTAAGATATGAGATACCCCAGATCTTTACCAAAGATATGATGGTCGCTTCTCATATCTTTACCAAAGTCCGAATCGACGTCTGAAAGGCACACAAATGAACTTGACGTCTGACCCCAATAAGGGTCGAAGTTCACTCTCTACAGTGAGAAAGGAATGGTTTATTTATTTTTGTACAGTTAGAGTGAATTTTTAGTTACTTTGCCTCCCTTTTCTTTAATAAAAGCCACAAAGTCAGAGAGAGGAAAGGAAATGAAATCTACTAGTTGAATGGTCGAATCAATCTTGGCAGCTCAGAGGGGTTTGAGGGCCATAAATAGAGGCATTTTTTAAACTTTTAATAAAAGTTTTATAAAAGACACAATTTTTTTTCATCATTTTCCGTACAATAAATAAATAAATTATTTTAGATATTTCATAGAGGTGGAATTGAATGTTACGAAACCTTGAAAAAAAGAAAATAAACCCAGTTTTTTTTTTAAAAACAAATTGTGAGAGTGGGAACATAAAAATCTTAGGTTTTGTAAGTTTGAAAAATTTTACATCATTTCTAATTGAAAATTATCTCATATCCAGATCAGAATTAATTTCGGCTAAATTACATACCCAAAATTTTTATAAGTTTGGGCCCAAAAACTGAGCTACAAGCATGAGTCTGGTTCTATTCCTTTCGCTTATAAGATCTCTATTCTGATGGCTTACCATCTTCATTGTCCTTTACCAATTTGACCTTCATTCTGAAAAAATTATTCTATATCTGAGATCAGAAATTATACCCATTCTCGGCTAAATTCTTACACCCAAAATTTTATGTTTAGGCCAAAACTGAGCTACAAGCATGAGAGTCTGGTCTTATTCTCGCTTCAGAGATCTCTCATTCGATGGCTTTCTCATCATTTTCTATTGCCTCATCAATTTGTCCTTCATTCGAAAATTATTCATTCCTGAGACTAGAATTACAATTCATTCGGCTAAATTTACACTCAAAATTTTATAAGTTTAAATAAAATCTGAGCTAAGCAAGCACGAGAGTCTGGTTTATCCCTGGCTTAAGCAGATCTCTATTCGATGGCTTTCTACTAATCTTCATTGCAGCCTCATCAATTTGACCTTCATCTGAAAAAATTATCTCAAATCTGGAGAGATCAGGAATTGTAAATTCATTCTCGGCTAAATCTACACCCAAAATTTCCTTATAAGTTTGGGCCAACCCGAGCTAAGCAAGCATGAGAGTCTGGTTCATTCCTCGCTTAAGCAGATCTCTATTCTGATGGCTTTCTAATCATTCTACGCCTCATCAATCTTTGACTACCCGAAAAAATTATCCCATATCCGGAGATCAGGAATTGCACCATTCTCGGCTAAATTTAATACCTGTAAAAATTTTAAAGTTTGGGCCAAACTGAGCTACAAGCACGAGAGTCTGTCTCATTCCTCGCTTGGAAGCAGACTTATCTGATGGCTTTCTATCATCTTCATTGCCCTTACTCAATTTGACCTTCATTCGAAAAAAAATTATTCTTACATCTGAGATCAGAATTGCAAATTACTCTGCATAAATTTTACACTCAAAATTTTATAAGTTTGGGCCAAAACCGAGCTACAAGCATGAGAGTCTGGTTCATTCTCGCTTACGCAGATTCTATTCGATGGCTTTCTATCATCTTCTGGCTGTTCTATCAATTTGACTTTCATTCGAAAAAAAATTATCTCATATCCGAGATCAGAATTGCAATTCATTCTCGGCTAAATCTCTTGTTCCAAAATCTTATAAGTTTGGGCCAAACCGAGCCAAGGCATGAGAGTCTGGTTCATTCTCGTTTAAGCAGATCTCTATCTGATGCGGTTTTCTCACTATCTTCTTCATTGGCTCCTTAATAATTTGACCTTCATTCGAAAAAAAAATTATCTCAAATCCGAGAGATCAGAATTGCAATTCATTCTCGGCCAAATTCTACAATTCCAAAAATTTTATAAGTTTGGGCCAAACCGAGCTACAAGCATGAGAGTCTGGTTCATTCCTCGCTTAAGCAGATCTTCGTCTGATGGCTTTCATCATCTTCATTGCCTCATCAATTTGACCTTCACTGAAAAAAATTATCTTCATATCCGAGATCAGAATTGCAATTCATTCTCATAAATTTAATTCCAAAATTTTATAAGTTTGGGCTGCACTGAGCTACAAGAATGAGAGTCAGCAATACGTAACTGAACGAAGCATCA
>BGPR01029094.1:0-19499 GCA_013235015.1 Araneus ventricosus | reverse complement strand
ATATTTTAAATTTGTGTATGCACTTTTTTTTACGCACCATCTTAAAGGTAATGATTTATATTTTACATTCGATAAACACTAGATGAGATAAAAGGAAATTCTATACAACATGATTTTCTCTAGAAAATTGGATTTGGTCACGCAAAAATTATGATATCCAAAAAGCGTTGCAGCTTTGCAGACATAATTTCTAATTTCGTCCTGAAAAATCTTAATCACAAAGGCAAATCATGCGTATAACTATTTATTTGCATAGGTTTTGCATAAAGTGTGGAAATAATAGAATAAAAAGAGATAATTGTTGCTTTAATGAAATTTGTTGCTATAAAATTAATACAATGTTGATTTATTCTAACTTTCATTTTTTCACTCAATTTTATGGGAGTTTTTGTAAGTCAGATAGTATTCTATTATCTAAATGTTACATTCGTAAGTGAACCTTATTGAAATTAAAATTCCACTTAGTTCATAAATTTAAACTTTAAATATTTAACACTTATATACATCTAAATTATCATAAACAAAAGTGAGATGCATTTATATTTAATAATGAAAATCGACTTTCAAATCCATTTCGTTTAACAATCTTGCAGCTTTTTTTAATTGCTTGCATGCTTTTCAGCCTATTCATCAAATCTTGCACACTATTTCATCTTACTTCGAAAAGCGACATATTTCAAGACAGTTTAAAATGCTTTTTAACGTAAAATCTTTCAATCAGATACCGAATCACTATTAAAAAGAGAGAGAAATATCTCTATCCATTTGTTAATATATTTGATGCCTTGTAAAAATAATTTGAATTGTTTATCGCCCAATGCAATTTAAGGATTATAACGTTTATTAACAGCAGAGAAACCCATGATTTTTTAAATTTTATAACAAACAGACGCTTCTATATTATATTAACAATTTTTAAAAATTGTATTAATTATAAATTTTTCAAATTAAATAATTTGAGAGTTAAATTAACTGTACATCGACAATTAAATTCATTGTTATTTAAATATATTCAATTTGATTATTTTTAATATTATCAACTTTTTAAAATTTATATTCTTACTACATTCTGATTTATTTTTCTGTAATTTCTACACTGAATTTAAATGTTTTTCTGACTGTGCATTGGAAAAAATTTTAGTTTCCGTTTTTTCACGGTAATAATGCAGTACCACTGACATTTAAATGATAGCAGAGAACTTCACTATCTAAATGTGAAGACAACCTCTTTTATATTGAGGACACAAAATGTCTAATATCTTCTGATCTATTTATAGTGTTTTAACCAAAATTTATATTATGGGTATTCTTTCTTGAGGAATTTATTTATAACATCAAAAAAGACTGTTGCCTTTGAAAATTTTGATGTTATTGCAATTTTCATTATTTAAATTATGGTTTAAATTTAACCATAAATTCTATTAATATACCTTATTCCCTTTAAAATAGTACCTTTACAAGATTAACGACGGCAGAATAATGCTGGGTGGTTCGTTTTTTCCCCGCAACTGTGTAAAGAATCATTTTAATTATTGCACTTGAAATTTTTAATTAATTTATTTTATTATATTTTTGACTGCTTCCAGAACAGAAAAGTATCTTTATATATCGAGTTATATTCGCACATCCCTTCAATGATATTTATATTAATTCTTCATTCCAATTGTGTTAGTTTCATGCGATTGGTTTATCTTTGACTTCTGAAACTTTTCCACCAGCGACCCTATATGTGCACAAAATATTTTTTCCGCAAAACAGACCATTGAGACCTTAATTAAGATAAGCAATAACAGATTCGTTTGAAGATGTTTATTTAGAAAGTATCTATAAATTATTCTAAATGAAGTGAGCTTCCTGAATTATTTATTTTTCTTTCTTTTTAATTATTACTCTGTCAGTGTTTCTCGAATCTTAATAGAGGTTCCGATTCTCACAGTTTAAGAACACTTGTATTTCATTTTTATACTTTGAAACACGTGCAGATTATAGTATTTTTATCGATTAAAAATGTCGGTTTTGATTCCTTATACCCCTTAATTAAATAACTTTATTCTTTTGATTCTTTAGGAGATTTTAAGAGTTTTTTCAAAGAACATATGTGCAATATATTGAGACCTTATTCACAGAGGACTTTTCTAAAGAGTTTAAAAACCAGTTTCTTTCCCAGTGGATTATTTCCCACATTATATTATGGACTTTTGTTACAAATCATATTTCCCCTGGATTATTTATCCTACATTTTGTTGCTTTATAAGTTTTTATTTTACATGTTTATTTTTATTCTTCTTATTGTTATTACATTTTATGATATGCTTTATTTTGGAGTGTACATGTGGAGAAGTGCATGTTCATTAATTTGTGAATTTTCTATACTAACTTTCTCCAAAATTGGATTATTTTCTGTATTGGATTATGTGTTTTCTAATGTTTCTGCATACGATTCCGTCCTTTAATATTTGTGTAATTTTTTCGATCAATAAATTTTTTCTTGTTCTTGTGAATTTCTTGCACATCATTCTTTCCCATCAATTCTGTAAAATTTTGCAAATTTTTTAGAATTTAATCATAAAGTAAGTGAACAACTTAACGTTTAATGCAGATGTAGAGTTATAAAGTATTATTTAAAATAATATACTATACAAGCTGAAGTGTAAGAGAAAGTTGCCACATTTCCTGTATTGTATATGCAGCTGAAATTTTTTAAAAAAATATTAATGTCCATATAAATTAAGGTACAAACACAAAATTCTAATTTTTCGACACAAAATTAAATTGTGGGGGACCAAAGAAAGGTGACATAATTGCAAGGTATGGGAAATAGGTTTTACATATTAGCTGATGAATATGTAAATATTTTGAACCATGTGACGGGCATGTCACACAGTAGTATATAAGATGAAGTGGCCCAAGGTGAAATATAGATACTGTGTATACGTTATGCACATGATTTTTTTTTTCTCTCATGGTTTAGAAAATGATTTGAATCAAAGGACGCATCTCTAGACGATTTTAATCATGAAAATATTGTGGGCTGTTCGATCAGAGATAGTACTAATGAACTTGTAATTCCCAAAAGCGTTTCTGGACAGTTGTGGATGATATTATGAACAGTTACTAAATATTATAGTTCTGGTCAAAATGCCCGGCCTTAGCAGGCGTGGAGCCGAAATAGGAACAATTTTTGATAGTCCCGATTCACAACCAACTTGCATCAAAGCCTGCGAGTCATTAGCATTGAAAATGAATTTAATAATTTTTGAAATTAATTAAAATTTAATAAATTAAATGAAAATTAATTTAAAAACACATCTATGAAAAAACAAAAATGTATAATTTTTATTTTAATTATTATCTACTTTTAATCATATTATGGAATTATTTTTTGAATGAAATACTTCTATTATTATGGGATACTTTTAATCTTTATACTAATTATTATTATACATATTATGAAATCTTAAAATCAATATTTCTCAAATTCACAACCAGGTGGTACCCTCATATGGAATCAAATAAAGCATACATTTCAAGACTAGAAATTAAAGATTAGCTAATTAAGCCTTCATGTGCAATATTTAAAAAAAGAATTAAAAACATTTATTTCAGTCTAAGGTTGTAATTAGAATATTAATAATTTATTCTACTAAAATGAGCCTTTCTCCATTAGCAAATTACTCATAATTTCTATAAAATACTCATCTTAAAAGACTCACTGGTACAGTAAAAAGAAATAGGTAATGGTATCAATTACATGTTTAATAAAAATAAATAATTCCCAGATTTAAATCAACATTTTCATCATCATTTTAATGATTGTGTAGAAAAGAGTTAAATCGTTTTATTCCAGACAATCAAAATTGCTGTACGAGACAAAAATAGTCATCTCGATGTTCAAAAAAGCTGCTTAGAAATTCAACTCAAACTGAATTCCCATTAATTATTATTATGTCTGCGACATTCAAACGGAAGTACATACTCTTGTTTAGCATCTGAACGTTTGAAAGCTATTATTTTATCGTGAACGTACATCCGCGAGTAATTTATATTTGCATATATTTACAAAACTTTCTTAGATCTATTAAAAAAAATCATGTTTTTGTAATGCAACAAAAACATGTTTTTTAATTGTGTTATTACAAACAATAAATTATTTCAATTTGAATAAATTCAATTACATTCTTTCTAGCTCGGGGCCCTATTAGGAGTAATTGGTCCAATTGTCTAAAGGCCAGTCCTGCTGGTCAACCAACTAAATCTACTGCAAATAAGGGTAATTATATACATATGCAGCTTTCAGAAACCGTTGTATAATTGCTGGTAATTTGGTACAAGGGATACAGACAAGCACATGCACCAGAATGTCAACTGATGGTAACCAGGAGATTGAATCATGTTGGTTTATTTGCCTGTATACACATATTTACGGATCCTACTATGGTTTGGTTTGGTTTGTTTGGGGGTTTATGGCGCAAGGGCCAGTATTTGGCCATGCTGCGCCAAACAGGGTAGTAATATGTAAAAAGGTAGCAATATGTAAAAAGGTAGAAATATATAAAAAAGGTAGTAAGCGGATAATAAGAACAATCAATAAAAGTCAAAGGCAGAAAAAATTAAACTTTCACATGTTTAGCGAGAAGAGGTAAAAATGAGCGAGGTGTAAAATAGTTGGAACAAGTTGTTTAAATGTGTGGATAAAAGCCAGTGATTTTTAAAAATTCCAAAAGGTAAATGTGAGGGTGCCGACCAATCATTGTGGTTAAAGTAGGTGAGCTCGTGTTAAAAAATAGCAAACGATGGATTTTAAAATGTATGCATTCAATGAGTATGTGTTCACAGACATAGTACAGCTATAGTGTGGGCAAGTAGGAGCTGGCTCACCCAACAGAAGATGACGGTGGGTAAATCTGGTATGCCCAATGCGAAGTCTGGTCAGAATTGTGCCTCTTTTACGGTTAACATCCTCTGGCCAGTTCTCAATAATGGGTTTAATGCTGTGAAGTTTATTATTTATTTCTTGGTCCCAATGTCTCTGCCACTTCATTTGTAAACAGAATTTAATATATGTCTTGAGATCGCAAATTGGCACGGGTTCATGTGAAAAGTGGGTGACTGAATGAGCATTACTGTCTGCTTGTTCATTTCCCGTGATTCCTACATGGGAAGGAACCCAACAGAAAACTAGAGAAAATCCTTGGGAAATCAGCTTTTCATAGAGATCTAACACTGAAAACACCAATGGATGACTTTTACATTGCAAGGAATTCAACGCCTGCAAGACGCTTAAAGAATCGGTGTATATTGCATATTTACCAATTGGACATTTTAAAATCTGTTTTAAAGCGTGGAAGACAGCTGTAATCTCTGCTGCGAATCTTGAGCAGAAGGGAAGGAGAGTAAAAGCTGAAACCGATTTAGGAAAAACAACAGCAAATGAAACTCTAGAGGATAATTTTGACCCGTCTGTATAAATAGGGACAAAGTCATGAAATCGAAGTCGATGATCTGCAAAAAGTTGCTGAAAGATTGTGTCCGACGTGTTAGATTTATCGAATGAACCAAATGGGTTCAAATATTTAAATTCAGAGTTTTTCCAAGGAGGTAGGAAACTCGTTTGCTGATAAATTGGTACTTTATGTAAATTAAAATCTTTCATAAGATTATACATTCTTGTGAAAAAGGTTGTCACAGAGGTTGGTCTTGCTTGTTGTAAGCGATGCAAAAAGGGGCGAAGTTGAAATCCATGACATGGATGCCTAGTATTAGACGAGATGCGCAAATAATAGTGTAAGGAGATAATTTGACGTCTGATTTCCAGAGGAGGTTCATAGCAGTCAACATATAAACTTGAAGTTGGTGATGTTCTAAATGCACCTGAACAAAGCCGCAGTGCAGAATCATGGATAGGATCAAGTTTTTCCAAAATGCTTTTTCGAGCAGAACCATAAATTGCACTACCGTAATCTAGTTTGGAGAGGATAGCGACTCGATATATACGCTGTAATGAGAGTCTATCAGCTCCCCATGAGGTATTTGAAAATACTTTTAAAATGTTTAATGCTCTTTCACATCTTTTTCGTAAATATTTTACGTGCGTCAGAAATGTGAGTTTACGATCAAAGAGAATGCCCCACAATCGGGCTTCATTTTCAATTTGAATTATTCTACCATCCATTTAAATTTCAGGATCTAAGTGAAGACCCCTTTTGTGACAAAAGTGAACACCTGAAGACTTGGATGCAGAAAAGTTAAAACCATTAATATCAGACCAGTGTTTGATTTTCTGAATAGCAGTTTGAAGTTGTCGCTCAATAAAAGAAATATGGTTCCCTGTACATGAAATGTACAGGTCGTCGACATATAAATGTCCTTTGACAAGTGATGGTAGTTGATTTAAACTATTGTTGATTTTGACAATGAATAGAGAGACACTAAGAACACTGCCCTGCGGCACGCCTTCCTCTTAGATATAGGAATCTGAGAACTCAAACCCCACTCGGACCTGAAATTTCCGGAGTCTCAGAAAGTTTCGAATAAAAATTGGCAGGTTTCCTCTTAAACCAAAGGCATACAAATCGCTGAGAATCCCGTGTCTCCAAGTGCGATCGTATGCCTTCCCAATATCAAAGAAGATGGCAACGAGATGTTTTTTCTGAAGAAAAGCAAGGCGGATATCGGTTTCCAGACTTAAGAGATTACCAAGAGTGCAGCGGCCTTTCCGAAAACCACTCTGATGTGGGTGGATGATATTATTTGTTTCCAAATAATGTACAAGTCTCCTATTAACCAGTCGCTCAAGTAATTTGCACAGATAACATGTCAAAGCTATCGGGCGATAATTAAGAGGGTTCGTGGCATCCTTACCCGGTTTTAAAATTGGGATAATTATTGCTTGGTGCCATAAAGTAGGAAAAGTTTGCTCTTGCCAGATTCTATTGTAAAGACGCAAGATGTTTTTCGGCGATTCATTTGTTAAATGTTTAATTAAAATATAACCAATGTTGTCGGTTCAGGAGAAGAGTTGCGAACTGTAGAAAGGCATGACTGAATTTTTGAATGCGTGAAACTGTTATTGTAGGGCAGATCAGATTGCGTATTGAAGTTGAGTTTTGTTTTTTCTTCTTTTAATTTGTGAGCCAGAAAATGGTCAGGATAGTTTCTACTACTAGAAATCTGAGCTAGAGACGAAGCTATAGTATCTGCAATTTCTTTTGGAGAAGAAATTATTCGATCATTATGGGTTAAAATTGAGATAGAATGGGAAGGGACATTCCCACAGGCTTTTTTTAACTTTTTGCCATAATTCTTTACTTGAGGTTGACGAAGTGATTGTTGAAATGTATTTTCGCCACGATAGTCTTTGACTCTGCCGCTATATACGTCTGGAATCTGCTTTTGATTTCTTAAATTTTATTAGGTTGGTTGTGGTTGGATATTTCCGGAAGATATTCCAAGCTTTTTGTTGTGCCTTATAATCTTGTTGGCAGAGATCATTCCACCATGGTTTATATTGTCGTCTCCGAGTACCCTTAGCCAATGGGATAGAAGCATCCGCTGCAGTTTTAATAATACTGATGATATGTTCTAGTGTCTCATCAACTGTGTGATTGTCTATTATGTCAGATGTGATATCAGCCAATGAGCTGAATGTCTGCCAGTCAGCAGCGTTATAGACGTATTTTGGAGAATAATAATGGTTAGCAGAATTGTGTCTATTGTCAGTGATTATCAGAGGAAAATGATCACTATTATGGAGATTGCCATCAACTGTTAGATTTAAAAACGGTGACAGGGCAGAAGTACACAACGCTAGATCTATTGAGTGAAATGTCTGTGTGGGTAATGGAAGTGAGGTTTTTTTTCCTTATTATTCAAAAGGCAGACACTGTGATCAGAAAGAAGCTGTTCAATTTGCCGACCACGAGAATTCGTTTCAGTTCCTCCCCAAAGAGGACTATGACCGTTCAAATCGCCGAGAATAAGAAATGAAGAAGGGAGTTGGTAAATTAAATTATTCAATTCTGTTTGATGGATGGTCTGATGTGGAGGAAGATAGAGGCTGCAAATAGTTATTAGAGATTTTATGTGCATAGAACGGCAACTACTTGAGGTTTAAACAACTAGAGGCTATATCATTTGCTACAGCAAGTGCAACACCACCAGAAGCTCTGGTACTAGAACTGGTATTGCTAAAGATATAGTAATCTCTAATGCAAACTGTATCATTGTCTCTGATATATGTTTCTTGCAAGGCAATACATATATGTTTTTAACATTAATAATATCTTTCAGTTCAGAGGACTTGTTGCAAAAACCATGACAGTTCCAGGAAACAAAGGCCATAAAAAAGGAAAAAAGGGAAAGAAAGCCTTAGAGCTTCTTGGTTGAAGATAATGGATCATCACAGTCTCTTGTTGACATCTCTTCCTCCGAGTTTGTCACCTTAAAGGAGAGATCTCCGGTGGAGTCCAATTCTCCATGTTTTTTCCCTTACCGAAGGTTTTAAGAAATCCTCTTTCGATAGAGGTTTATTATTGTTTTTCTTCTTCACTTCTAAAACATTGACTTTTTTAGTCAGTTTTGGTTTCTTCGAAAGTTTCATTACAGGTTTAGAAGATTTGTTCTGTGCTAGTTGAGATGCAGGCAGAGTCTAGCAGACGAGTCTGATTTTTTTGTATGGGGAAACTTTGTATCAGATTATTACTGACTTTGCAAGGTTTAAGTTTAGTTAAAGGCGGAACGATAACTTTTGTTATGTTTTCATCAGTTTGCGTGTTTTGGGACAGTGAAGATTTAACTGCGTGTGAGTATGAAGGAGTTTTTTCCTGCGATATTATTTTTTTTTTGCTTCAGCATACTTGATATTCTGCTTTATTTTAATTTTTTGGATTTTCTTTTCAGTCTTCCATTGAGGACAGTCTTTAGAATCAGATGAATGGTCTTATTTGCAATGGAAACAGTGAGGATATGCGTTACAACCATTTGCTGAATGACCGGCAATTCCGCAATTTGAACAAGTAAGTGTGCCTCTACAATCAACCCTCGAGTGTCCGAACCTCTGGCAATTAAAGCAGAGAAGAAGGTTAGGTATGTACGGTTTAACAGGGGAGCGAATATATCCTGCTGTGATGCTTGAAGGCAACTTAGATGAACTAAATGTTAATATAACATGTTTAGTAGGAATGATATCGTTTCCCCTCCTGATGTTTATACGACGAGCGGCGATGACGCCTTGTTTCGAGAGACCTTCGATTATTTCCGATTCAGAAGCCATCATCAATTCATTATCAGACACCACTCCTCTGTAAGAATTGAGAGCTTTGTGTACTGTAACATATAACTGGTAATCTAAGAATTTCTTAGCTAAAAGAAAAGATTTTGTTTGAACTGCTGATGTGGTTTCGATGAGCAGGTCGCCAGATCTCAATCTTTTAACACTCTTAGGGTTTCCGCCAATAGCATGTAAATCCTTCTCAATTATAAAAGGTGATAATTTAGATAACTGATTGTCAGGAAGAGATATAATCAAAAATCGAGCTGTTTGTGATAGTTTGTCAATGGCAATGTTCATATGCTGTTCGGTCGGTGATTTAACAAAAGTATCCATAAAAAAGGAAAAAGATTCAGGCCCCGACGGCACCGCCCACCACGGAGCCCAACAAAGGAAGGTAGTTGCTGGTTCTGGGCATTCCCAGCCTCAGTACTTGCCTTGTATGCTAGCCAGGACCTATACGTTAAGGGCCTCTTCCGGGAACGTCTAACACCCTTAACGCAGAGCCCCAGAAGTTGGTCACTGTCGCTTGATCCCCTTGAGCAGACCAACCAAGTGGCTGGGATACCGGCCGATTTATACACCAGGGACCAAAATGTACCACCGGTCTAAGGGGTCGCCACGCACGGCCAACACGTGGGGGTATATTGCTGTCCATGAGAAGCTAGAAGCAAACAGAGCAGCAACAGCTTCTCATGGATAGGTCCCTCGCCTACCCTCGAGGGAAGGAAGGAAAAAGCAAAAACTCAAGGGGAGGAAAAACTAGAAAGGAGATCAGACACTAGGGTACCTCGGGGTCGTGAAGCCCGTCACACCTGGAGAAGACGTGCCCCTGAGGGGACTATGGTTTGGATTGAGGTCGCTTTTCATTGGCTCTCAGCGTCACGTGACTTCTCTTGCTTCTGAATGTCGTCATAGGAGCGCGCTTAGTTTGGATTTCGATTTTTGTCTTAGCCATTGTATGATGGAGAAACCAAAATTTTCTTTATCTTGAATTCATCATTCCCTTTAGAAATATCCAAATAATCGTAATTAAAAGATAATTTTGGTTTTTCCATGATACAATAGCTAAGACAAAAATCGAAATCCAAACTAAGAGCGCCCCTATGACATCATTCAGAAGCAAGCAAAGTCACGTGACGCTGAAAGCCAATGAAAAGCGACCTCAATCCAAACCATAGTAGGATCCGTAAATATGCCCGTTGCACCATTAGATGTGTTCCATAAAGTATTTCCAATATAAAGACGAAATGCAAGTGGTGCCATGAATACGTTATAATGGCTTAATTATAGCTCACTCAAGATTTAACCTTTTGTTATAAATACTTTATGACATTTATTATTATATTTAATTTTGTTCATCCTGTAATTTTATTGGCAATAGTGAAAAAGGTTGTTGGTATTTATTTTTTTACTTTTGTTGTTGTCAGAGCGCTAATAAACAACGCCAGGTTTCGAATCCAGACTTTATTTGTCAGTTATTACACACAGTTCATGTTCACATTTATATTCAATTTTCAGCGGTTAAGGATCAGTTAAGCTGTAATGATTAACATAAATATTTAACAGCTATATAACATTCCTTCCTTTGTTAAAAAATAATTAATTGAACATGAATTTAAACACAGTCACAACATTAGTCTATCTATCTGTTGTTTCGACGAAGAGCGACATCAGTAGGCACATTTTCTTCTGTATTTTGGATGCACGGTCGACGATTCGGATCTCTGTTCAGGAATCATTGCAGTGGGTGTAGGTTCTGCTGGACGTGGTGTAGATTCTATTTCGTCAGTAGGAGCAGTATAAACTGGTGGTAACTCTTTCTCTGAAGTAGGAGGAGTAGGCGATACCTCTGGAAATACTTGGAAAACTTAATTCAAGTTCTGGTGAGCTCAACGGGATATTACTTCCTACGGATCTCATTTGATCAATATGCCTACGATGAATTTTTTTTAACAATTTCTACTTGATAATTAAACTGTCCTTTTCGTAGCACTATACCGAATAACCATTTCCCATCTGTATTTGAAAAATCAAATATGTCTACTTTATCTCCGACGTCAAATTGACGCACTGGTGAATCTGTAGCTTTTTCATATGGCGTTTCATTTCGGCGTAATAAATCTAGACGTGTACGGATATCACGACCTAAAAACATCATAGCTGGAGATTGGTGGGTGGTAGAATGTGGTGTTTTACGATACTGCAATAAAAATTTCTGCAATTTATAGTCTCTACTACCAAAATCAATTTTAGCTTGACGCATAGCTTCTTTAAATGTTCGAGCAAATCTTTCAGCTTGTCCGTTAGAATTTGGAAAGTACGGACTTGTTTTAATATGATAAATGCCATTGTTCTTTAAAAATTTTTGGAACTCATTAAAAATAAAGGATCTACCATTATCCGAAACTAAAGTTTTGGGTAAATCATACCTACATATAAATATAAAGAGCGATCTTAATATTTCGATCGTTTTTCCACTAGTGATAGTATTCATTGGAAATACTTCAGGCCACTTCAAATAAAGCATCTACAACAATTAAATACATAAAATTCATGAATGGACCCGCAAAATCTATATGAATTCTTTCCCATGGTTTCGAAGGCCATTCCCAAGGATGTACCATTGTTTTAGGAGGGTTCTTTGCATATTTCGAACACTGAATACAATTTCTAGCTAAGGATTCAATTTCTCGATTGACTCCTGGCCTCCAAAAGTATGAACGTGCTAAAACTTTCATTTTACAAATTCCAAAATGACTACAATGTAATTCGTTTAAAACCACCCTTCGATACTGTTTAGAAATTAAAACTCGATGCCCGTAAAAAGATAACCCCTTTTTGTAAACTATAATCACCATCTTTCCTAGGAAATCCTAATCCTGTTATTGAAATTCCATTTAACAATTTCTCATATAATGGTTTAAGTTCCAAATCAACTTTCTTTATTCTAGCTAAGGGGTCTATTCTGGTATCCCCGGTTGGGTTGGGAGACGTCACCTTTTGCGTTGTTAATGGCCGGGAAAAATGACGTCTCCCAACCCAACTGGGGGTACCAGAATAGACCCCTAAGAATCAATATCGTCGTCAACACATTTATATTACAAATAAAGTATAAATCTGAACGCGGATCGTATAGTTCCCTGCTAAAATAGAGAGTAAGATACAAGCTGAATTAAAGCAATCTACACTAAATAATTGATTCCCAATTTAGGTTGCCTCACTTGCATTTGGATTTATTATACCATCAAAAACCCAAACCAATAAATCATCTTATCTTTACACTGTAAGGTTTACTTCTGATAAGGCACACTAACCCACAGTCCTGCCAAACTTAACTCAGTCATTCATTGAACCATAATTGCACACAGGTATGAGCAACGAGTCAGAAAGCGAGAATAAAATTAACATTTATTAATCAAACTTAATGTTTTTCTGGGTTACACTTGCACGTCATTCACATCGACTTGCTATTTAGAATGGGCCCAAACTACAGTTTTACATTAAACGTTCGATGCGTTATTACCAAGAGAATTGCAAATTTTCTTCACATTAATACCAATCCACAGCATTAGATTATTGCATGCTAAAACAAAACGATCTTTGATCCCAGAAGAGAGTTCCTTCTAATATACTTAAAAATTACAAACTCAACTAATATTTAAACAGAACATTTAATACTCCCCATATATACAACAAATACATCAAGGTTAATTACGTATTCTGTGCAGTTTCTTCCAAGATTTCTCCGTGTTATTCCTGCTTTAAAAATTGTCGACTTGGATTAAACAACGCTATTTCAAAATGAAATAAGCAGTGTGCTTTCTGGATTCATTTAATGTTCATATTTATCTGATTCAAATGACAAGTATTTCCACGCCTTTCCAACAAGAATGTATAAATACAATAACAAAAAATCACTAAGTTCTCTATTCCAAGAATACATTCGTGAAGCAAGGATACAGAAATTTCAATTCTAGCAAAGAACTTTATTTTTATGTAATAAAAAAGTTTGACAATTTCTTTTTAAAAGGAAAATCTTGAACATGTAATATATTTATCACATAATTCAAATAAAAATTTGAAATAGTTAATAATCATTCTTAAAAAGTTCTCGCAAATATTTAACATAAAATATAAAAACATACAGGTACTTCATGCATTTAAAAGAACTGAAACCAACATCTTGAATGTAACATTATTGCAAAAGAGTATATGTATGTAATGGATATGCATCATATTATAATTTCGCTATAATTTGCATAAATAAAACTCCGACAATTAGATGAAATATTTGAAAATGTTGTATTAATTAGAATCAATTCTAAAGCATCATGAAATGGCTTTCTGCAAAATGTTTTAATACATCTATGCGAATATAACTATTTAAAGATGCACTGATTCCCCAAAAAATTAACCACATTAATTTTAAAAAAATACTCTATAGAACGGAATATTTTACAACGGAAATAATAAAGTTTTATTTATTTATAGTATAAAATTCTTTACTATATCATTCTTCACAATGCCACATACAGTCAAATATTCCTTCAGGACTAGAGTGTAAATGAATTTGATTACAACAGCAATATAAAATATTTCAACAATCAAAAACAATATTTGAATGAAATGAAAACATACACGTCATTTATGTGAAAAATCTCAACTCTTTTCATCATATAAATGAGTAAACAGGATCCGTGGAAACTATACCTGAAGGGAAATGATTTATGAAACATTCATCACTGCTTGGTTGGCATGGATGATTATTTTAGAAACTATACTTATTTCAAAAATACTTTCTGAAGCATATCGTAAATATGCATGTCGATGCTTTAAAATAAACCTAATGATGAACGTCTAAAACTTAAGTAAAAATAATCAACTGCACAATTCACATAAATGGTTTTTCCGAGTTACGAGTAGTGACGATTTCTTAAAGGAGACCAGTTAGGAAATGCTTTCTTAACCATCGTTACATACATTTGGCTTTTCTTTTGTATTGCGTTGATGATGCATATTTATGATACATTTCCATAAATATTCTTACGACATGCTTTACAAGCAGCTAGTTCTTTGATATAAACACGATGTCTTCTTATAAAAGTCTTATGTCAACAGGCTTTATATTACGTTTCACGAGCTTGCAGTTCTTCTGCATGAACATGGTAAAGACTATTCAAATTTGATTTATCTGAAAATGTTTTACTGCACACTTCACAGACATATGGTTTTTCTTTTATATGAATAAGGTAATGCACATTTAAATCTGAATTACGGGAAAATGACTTGCTGCATACTTCACAAACATATGGTTTTTTTCTTTTGTATAAACACAGTAATGTCGATTTAAATTAGATTTCTTTGAAAATGATTTACGGCATACTTCACAAACGTATGGTTTTTCTTCTGTGTGAACCCGGTAATGGACATATAAATCTGAATTCCGGGAAAATGACTTACTGCATGTTTCATAGACATATGGTTTTTCTTTTGTATGAAGACGGTAATGTTGATTTAAATTAGATTTCTTTGAAAATGATTTACAACATACTTCACAGAACAGAACATCACTTCATGCCCCTGCGACTATAACTTTTTGGTTATTTAAACAGTGTGGCGGACATGAAGTGGAAGACATATGAAGACGCTTCTTATCTGTCTAGTAAATAATGGCGAAACCAGAGAAATGGAAATGGTTAAAAAAATACGAATCTAAAAATCTGGGATAATATGCAAGAAACAAAGGGGAGTATTATATAAAACCATATGCAAACAAAAACTGCAAAAAGGAAAGAAATATGAGTATGAAGTGTGTGTACAATATCAACAAACAAGAGAGAAAAAAACTAATCAAATAAAGAAGTCACAAAAACAAAGTAAAATGAGATTGTTAAAGCACATGTGTGTCTGTTCTGTTGATTTTTCTTTTCTGCATAAAGTGAAATTTCTTCTGTGTGGAAGCGGAGAATAGTTCAGGTGCGCTGTCACTTCTACGAAGATGGCGCAAAAAATTCCCCTTGTTGGCTTGCAGATAATGGAAAAGGCTTGAAGTGAAAGATAATCTTGGATTTATTCGAAAAAGTTCTTGAAAATCATTAAGATGGTGTAGCAATCGCTGGATTTTAAGTCGAGAACCTTTGTTGGAAGCGACGTTGCGGAACCAGATTAGCTCATGTTGCTGTGCCGGTTTAGTCATGTGGAAGGATGCAGTCAGAATGCACTCTGTCGCATAATGCAAAGGAGTGCCGTTTGTGTTTCCACACAGGCAATTTGCTGTCGAGGCAAGGTTAAACTTTTTCAAGTACGAGGGAAATGGGCCGTGTCCTGTGAAAAACAGGATTTCTTCCTTTTTCCAGTAGCATGGTTGAGTTGAAACTGTTGGCAGGATGTTAAATGTGGACCTCCCCGTATCATCTTCCCAGTCTGACTGTCAGTCCTCCATTTTTTTTCTCGAAGATTGATTTCAGGAAGAAAATCGGAGCCTTAACAGATAGTGGGAACATTCTTCACTACCAAATGGTTTTTTCTTCTGTGTGAACTCGGTAATGGACATTTAAATCTGAATTCCGGGAAAATGACTTGCTGCATATTTCACAGACATATGGTTCTTCTTTTTGTGAACACGGTAATGTTCATTCAAATGAATTTTTTGGCTAAATCTCTATATCTTAACGTAAGGGTTAGGCCGCAGTACGTGGACAGCTAACTAAGCTAGAAAATGCAAAATTATTATTAAGTAGCGGGAAAACTTGAACTTCCAATATAAAGACAGAAAACATGAAATATTTATTAAAAATGCAATGTTCTACAACGAACAGACTCAATTTAAATTATAAAAACATCAAAATATATTTCAGCAGCAGTCAAACTGTGCGGTTCTTCCGACCAATCGAAAAACGGCAAACGGGTTCGAATAATATGCTTTGTTTACATTTTATTTGGCTGCTGCTTGTTGATTCATATAAAACAAAAACATAATTTTTATAACTTAAATGAAGGAAATGCCCAGATAGCATGTACACTTGCAGCAAGTTTGATTTTTCTAGATATTAGCTTGTCATGACAAACTTGATGTGGAAACTTTGCAGCGAACTTCCTGCAAAGTAACAAAGCATAATCTACTCACCCACTTCCAAAACAAGTTTGCTGTGAAGATGTTATGACGAACTTCACACCCCGATTGAAAAACAAGTTTGCTGCAAAGGTGATAACACACTTACAGATAATCTTTGTCTCTGTTTTAAAAAATATCCGATTTTTAATAGCATCTCCTAGATCGTCCATCTTTTTATTAATTAAATAAATAAATGATAATTTGTAAAAAAACAAACTTTTTTATAAAAAAATTTTGAAATATTCTCCATCTTTTTACTAAATATAGAAATCTCACTTAAAAAAAAACTATATCTCTTTTTTCTTAATGTTGAAATTTTAACGTTCATAAACAAAATTAAACCTAAAACACAGTCAATGTTTGTTGAAAAATAATAACTTACATTTTGTCCCAATTTAAAAGTAATTTCTTTTGAATCCCAATTTCATAATTTATTCTACTAGCAAAACGTAGTTATTAGCGAAAATCACTCTCTCTTTGACCTCAAATCATATTCTCAACTCAAAATTTAAAAAAATTAATGAAATCAAGAAAAGAGTTTAAAGTAAATCGTAAACTAATCGAATCGAACGATGCATTAGCGAAATCTATCTTCTCCTCCCAGAGTTTATCTGGTCGAGTGGTTAGAGGGTCCGCTTAGCAAGCGCTAGGTCGCGAGTTCTAATCCGAGGCTCTGTTCATACTCTGTTTTCGCTATGTTTGCAATGAGTTTGACGTGGCAAGCTTCCTGCAAGTTCGTCTCGTGGTGACTTCGAAACTGGCGTTAACTTGCTGCAAGCTTGTTTCACACTTGCACTCTTGTCGTGTCAACCTTGCTGCAAGCTTGCAGATTTGGGGGTCTATTCTGGTACCCCCGGCCGCACGTTACAGGAAAAGTGACATCTCCCAACCCAACCGGGGGTACCATAATAGACCCGTTAGACTGACCACTGGCTGCCGCCGGCAGGTCACGTGTCGGAGGATGGGACGTCACATGCATAAGGTCCATAGCTATCTGGGTTGTAGTACAGTCAACGACGGCCCAAAATGGGGATGAAAAAAAAACATTAAGGGGTCTATTCTGGTACCCCCGGTTGGGTTGGAAGACGTCACTTTTCCCGTTGTTAACGTGCGGCAAAAATGTGACGTCTCCCAGCCCAACCGGTGGTACCAGAACAGACCCGTAAATCATATATAGGCCGCAGGACATGCCTCGCTATCGTTCAAGTAATGTTATTAGGTTGCGGGGAAACTTTTGAAATTAACCAAAGAAAAGAATATGAAATCCAAAAGATTATAATTAAATGTTCTACATTGGATCGACGAAAATTAATAAATACAAAGAAATTAAAGTTATAAAATTTCCATTGTTCTGACCAATCAGAATGCCTTATACAGAATCACTATCGCGGAGAAAACCACAATTCAGCCAATGAGGAGCAAGGATGCAATCTTCCGTTGCGCGGTGGTTTTTTTTTTTTTTTTTTTTTGCATTTTATTTTTCAGAGGCTTCGACTTCAGCGATTCTAAAAAATTCAATCTAGAAAATAAAATGGTTATTGCTAGGATGGAATGTAAAATCCACGCAGTGGAAGACTGTGTAGATGATTTTCAGTGTTGCTAAGATTTAACTCTTGAAAAAATTAAATTTTGTGCAGGTCAGTGGATTTTGACCGATGAAAAAGAAACAAAAGTAGAGCCACAATTAAAAGCTTTTTTCATTGAAAATAATTCCTAACAAAGTCTATAATCAGTGGTGTAAAATACCTGGGTATTAATTTTTAATGGTAAATACTTACCTGGGTATTTATTTTTCAATTCACTTTATTCATATAAAATAGATATAATGGTTTGAAAATAGATACCCAGACAAATAATATAATTTAATTTTAAATAATCAAAGAATTCAATCAATAAAAATTAAACTAATTAAGCTTTATAAAAACTAAAATATTTAATCAGAATAATCAAATGCATTATTACATCATGCTTCTAACATAAAATACATGATTTAAATGAAAATACCCTTTTTAATTACAATGAATAATTTTGTATTTGCTGCTTATTTAAAAAAAAGTTATTTTAGCTTTAAAAAAACCCCTTTCTTAAACTAATTTTTTTAAAGGGAATGTGTATTTGGTTGAAGGATACAATTGTTAATAATTCTTTTTGGATTAATCAGTCAAAGAACCAGACAATTTCTGATGAAAAGATACCAAATGTTTCAGTTCTAATAATTTTAATTGACTTATTGGTTCTTTGACTGATTAATTGGATTAATCAGTCAAAGAACCAGACAATTTCTGATGAAAAGATACCAAATGTTTCAGTTCTAATAATTTTAAAAATTATAGTGAATGTGTTGAATAATAGTTATTCCTGAACTTTTATATTATTTGAAGATGTGCCAGGCATTTTACTGCTAGGCGGGGTTCATCTGAATCATCACCTTCAGTTCTTAAATGTTCTTGAAACTGAAAGTTTGATGTAGTTTTCATAGTTTGAATTTGTTTAAAACTATATTAATTTCCTATTCCATCCCTTTTTTAACCCAACAGGATATTTGAAACATTTTTTTACGTGTTTTTCCAATTTGGTTACCTTGTCATTTGTATTCAACATCACAGTACACTTTTATCTTTTTTAACATTAAAAAGTTCCAAGCAAGTGCTTTTTTTTCTTTCCAACTTAAAATTTTCCATATTATTAATACATGTGAAGAGAGTAAATCACTCCTCATTAAATCAAAACAAGACTGGCAGACTTGTAGCATGGAATTCTGAGAAATTATTAATCAGAAATTTCACGAGCCCTCTCTGTATAACATAAACAGTTTTCAAAATTATTATTTCATTTTAAGTGTCATTCCTTCAAATCAAAAAAGATAAATTATCCTCCGATCCTGTTTAAGTTCTGGAATATTTTATTCTGAATCCTGATAGCAATTTAAAAAAAAAATTGGTCAGAACTTTAATTTAAAAATATTATACTTTATGTATTATATATATATATATATAAATTTTATGTTTCATTTTGAAGCATACTTCACAAATACATTTTTCCCCTCAAAATAGCCAGTTTTTAGATGCTTTAATTTTTAATCACCATTCGTAAATACTTTAATTGCAAAAAAAC
>BGPR01029093.1:0-19500 GCA_013235015.1 Araneus ventricosus | reverse complement strand
ATTAAGTTTCTATATAATTCGAATTAAATTTTAAATTTGGGCACTTTTTGCATATTTTTGTGAATTTTCTTCATATATTGTCATCGAAGAGCCGTACTTTTTATATCATTGTAATCTTCAGAATATTTCTGTTCTAATAAGAGTATTTGAAGCTGCTGTGCAACTTTCCTGATTTTTGAATTTTTCGAAACGCAAATTCTGCAAATTGCAAAAATAATTCTGCAATTTATTCTTCGGCAAATTATTCTAAGGAAATTTTTTGCTTCTGTGTTTTAATTTTTTAAACATCGGAGAAAATCGTCTGCATTTTGTCTATTTTTTATGCTTTATTTTGTAGCGTATATTTTGGGCAACATTTTGTTTTTTCTAGAGATAACTAAGTTTATTTTTTTAAATCAGAAACACCGGATAAATTCTGTATAGTATAACTATATATTGTAAAGCTGCTTTTGTTATTGTACGGTATATATTATTTAAAAGTTTAAAAGAAATGTTCTTTTTTCTGAATTATCTCATTTTCATTCGAAACATAGTGTTATAAGGTAATAAAAAGACTAGATTTGAAAGATTTAATTCAAGAAGAAAGGATTCGAAGTAGGTTTTCTTTGGTGGAGGAAGTGAGTTACAGCATTTGCAGAAAAAATGAAACGGAGGAGGGCGTATGAAAAAACTTGGATCACGAAAAACGCCAGGTTATCAGCTAGAGAGTCAGCTAGCATCAGTTGAAAATAAATTGCCCTTTTCTTTCTTTACAAACACTTCGAAATTCGTTTGCCTGACGTGCTTGATATAACATTCGAAGCAAGCTTTCTTCGCAAGTAGAAAGGTAAACAAATCTTTTCTATTCTGTGTACTTTGGATACAAATTCCCACTTGGTATAAAAATTTCCAGCTGATAAATCGTAATCGTACTCCATATTATCTATCAGGTGAACGTAAATATGCCACTAGGTGTTGGGTATGAAATTCCAGTGTAGTGTGAAGATCAGATTACCAAACAAATCCGATCTGGCAGGTTTCAAATCGGAGTTTTGTATAGCTTCGCTCTAACTTGTTAACGCCCATCGTCCTATTTATAGCACAGTTACATTTCAGTTCCGTGTCTGAACTGAATGTACTATTCTTTTTTACTTTCTCGTATACGAAGTATACAAAGAGAAAATATTGTGATCGTCAAAAAATTCGAACTTGAGATTTTGACGAGTCTCCACGTTTTAGACCTCCCTGAGTCCGAAAAACACAATTTTGGAATTATGTCTGTTTGTGAACACGATAAGTCGAAAACTATTATAAATACAGTGGTGAAATTTGGTATGTTATCTTTACACATAATTTGTAGGTTTCCTTCTAATTTTGGACAAAATCCGTCTATGGGAGGTCTGTCTGTCCGCGTTCATGTGAACACAATAACTCAAAAACTTGAATAGCTAGATGGATAAAATTTGATGCACAATTTTATCATCACGAATGTAGGTCCGTATCAAATTTTGGACCAAATCCGTCGTCGAAGGGTTGATTGTCTGTCGGTCTGTATAATCGCAATAACTTCTTAACAAAATTAGTTAGATAAATGAAATTGGTATGTGGCATTCTTACCTTAATTGTAGATCTGTGTCCAATTTTTGAGTTAATCGGTTAAAAAAGGCGTTTAAATAGCATAATTAATTTTTCTAATCCGATTCTCCATACGCATGCGTACTGGTAGCAATCTCTGTGCAAGCGGAAGGATTACGCCACTTTGTCCTTGAGCCGGCAAAGTGGAACCTAGCAGTGTGTGATAGATACATTTTCATTGGTACGCATCACTTTGAATTTGATTCTTTACCTAAATATTTTACACTCACTATAATCTACAATGATAAACCTTCTGATATTCATTGGATTCTGGGTTACAGTAGGTTCTAATTTTTTTTATCCACTCGGGGGAGAGGGGGGAATAGACCCTTTTAGAGGGAAGTATTCGAGAAAGTTTAGGGGAGAAAACTCCCGCTCGTTTGCTATATCTATGAAGTAAATAGGTATTGCTTAACTCCAAAACATTTTTCAAGAGGCATGTACCACCCGTTAGCCAGATTTTGAAGTCATTTTGAAATTTTTGGATTTTACTTTAAATTACTTTAAAAATCTTTAATATTTCTATAAAAGAATTTAAAATATTTTTTCGATTTTATAAAAATAATTTTCTTAATATATTTTCAAAAAGAAAACTAAAGGGAATTTTTTTCTTCGAATTTAATTTTACTTCATAATTAACTTAATCTTAGTATTTTAAACATAATTTAATAAAAATTTATTGAAATATATGTTTTAAATTAATTTGGACGTTAATAGGTAATTGGACGTTAATTTGTAAACTGCTAATTTTATAAACTGCTAATGAGGTTTTGTTGTTGTTAGTTGGTAACAGGATTTTTCAGTAAGAACTGTTTAACATTTTCATAAGATTTTGTTGTATATTTATGATTTTTGATGACCGATAATAAGCATGATTATTTATATTGGTTGCTCATCAACTTTTTTAAATATTCGGAGCCATAGTTTTAGATATGGACATTTATTCTACGCCTTGCTGTATTCACTCTCTACTAACTGTGACTGGAGATTCTAACTGTTACAACTATTTCTAACGATATGGAAGATTCCTCCCATATCTCACATGCAGTGCAACAGAAATATTTTTCAAGAGCAAATAATTAAAAAACAAGTTTTAAAATATTGTTTCATTTTTATATAGCCCATATTTGCAATTTTAATTATCTGATTTGTATTTTAGAAAGTTACTGACGTATACTTTTACGACGAATGACTTTTAACAAAAGAAAACGAATACGTACTAACCACTACGTTTCCATCGTGAAAACATGGAAAAGGTCCCGAAACCCAAAAACAGCTAATTAAAGAAATCGAAGAACAATTCAAGAGCGCCCAGTTGAACCTTGGCTGGGTGTGATGGAAAAGACGAAGAAAGCATTAGTTAGCCGAGCCATAAACTGGAGCTTCCAAAAATTTGACTCTAGTTAAGTTGTACGAGATAAAGGCCTGCTTTACGCCTTCGCACTGCATATTTCCCAGTTATGCGCAGTGAGCGAATTTTGGTGCTTTCCGAAATTACTTGGTGTACAGCCCCATCCTATATCTGTCTTACTTGTTGATTCATTTTCGGGCTTTTTTCTTCATTTTCGTTTATCGTCTAACTCTCAGAGTGAAAAAGAAGCAAATACGAAGGAAAATATCAGTTTTCAAAACAATTTCAGTCGGTTCCTCAACTCTGCAGTCCTAATGGACGAATTGTAACTGTTTTTAGGTACATATTAATATTACGTACGCTATTTAGAGCTAATAATTTAATATTCTTGTTCGGTATTAGGGTACTTCCCTGAAATGCCTTAAATTTTCACTCTCTCAAGTTTCTCTTCCCTTCTTTATAAAGTCGATATTTGTAACTATTGATCAATGAAACTCAGCAACAATATGCGTCTAGCAAATATTTTTCAAGTCTTGAAGATTAAATGATGTATTTATTGACAAATATTTTTATTTCTCAGTTTTTCTGTGTAGAATAAATTTGCACATGCACAGTAAATATTTCCATTTAAATTTGTGAAACGTCCTTTTAAATTTAGAAATACGTATATCTCTAAAATTTCGCAGATAGGTGCGTGAAACTTAGAGATTTCATGCACGTGTGTTAGAGGAACATTTCACTAATTGACATTTTCAGGAGGTGTTGCATCTCTGCAGACCTAACGATCAAGACACCATTGGCATTAATCCTTTATATTAGATGAGGAACATTTCTTGCTTGAATTAAACAATTTTATTCGAATTTAAATCCAGGTTAAAAATCCAAAACAATTAGCCTATTTAGATTCATTTACTTCATTTTAATATTTGTATATTTCTTCTTTCTTTAGGTCCTTATTTTTTTCCGAAAAAGTTTGAGTGTTTTATGTTGTTGTAATGTATTAAAAAGAATAGTTGGAAAATAAGAAAACGATCTACATTTCTTTAAAGATGAAGATCATGTTTCAAGGAATTTAAATTTCACTTTATCATAATGAAGAGAAAACAACTGAACCAAACTTTCCAGGTATTAAAATGCATAGTATTTGCTCCTTTTAACTTTGGACCGAAAATCATCCTCTGATAAAAAAAAATGGCATTAGATATTTTGATAAAATCTGATTTTGTGACAATCAGTTTCTGACAAAGCTGCATTTTGGGCAACGGTCCACAAACAAGCAATTCGACAAACGTATCACAATATGAAAATGGCATATTATTAGTAATTAAAAATATCTCCTTTGGAGAAGGAAAAACGTACATTTTCCCTTTTGAAATCCTTTCCTCAAGTTTTAATCCGGACGTGTTTTTTTTAATTTTTAAATTAATTTTATCCTTGACAGTTTTACAAGGAAAACTTTACCAATAATGCTTCAACCTCTTAAAAATATTACCGATATGAATCAGCAAATAATACTCTGTTAATATTCAGCAGCTTAAATTACATATTTATCTGCAGCAGAAAAACAAACAATAGTGCTCAGAATAGTCAAGGAAAATAAATTTAATCTTGAACAACAAAGGAAAATGTTTTCCATCTATACCTGTTAGACTTATATCCTGACTGATCGAAGCAAGGTCACAGTTTCAACTTCACAGTTTAGCCTTTCATCGGTCTTTAAATTTGTTTGTTACGCAATTACGACCAAACGTGTTATTCGATTTTCTTCAAATTTGGAATGAAGGCTCCTTCAAGTGGTAATAACCGACTTATTTGTAAGAATTTTTAATTTTTGAGTCCTTTACAAGAAAGTGACAGTTTTAATAGTTTCAATGCTTAGGAGAGACAATTACGAGTTTTGCACAATTAACCATTTCAATCATTTTGGTAAAGGTGAGGCATTTAATTGTAATTTTGCTAATACTGATAAAAATCGGACATTTGATTTTTATTTGGTAAATACTGATAAAAGTAGTCATTGAATTGTAATTTTGTTAATATTGATGAAAGTAATGATTTGTGTAAGCAATTCGCATTAAAAAGAGAGATAAGTTCATAGTTACATACTGATTGCTGATTTTTCCTGTTGAGTTCAATATATTCTTGTTTTACTCACTTCTTGAAAGCTTGCTTATCCAACGTTCCTAGCGAAACGGTTCATATTATAGAAATCTAAAGACTTCGTCCTCTCTCGAACGTAAAATTCTCTGCAACTTTCTTCCAATACATTTTTAATGTAACTTATTTATAAGTTAATGTATTTATTGGAAATGCGGGAAGTAAAATTTGTGCTTAGTACTGGTGTGCAATATTATGCAGTCGCGGGGGAAAAAAAGGATCCACCCAGGAGTATTCCGCGGATAATCATTGCTTCTTAAAAGTAAAGATACCGTTTCACAGAAAATAAAGTATTCTAAAAGATTCTAAGGTTGAAATTCTCTTAAGGGGCCATCTACATATTTAAAATGGCACTAATTTCAAAATTCACAATGGCAACACCCTTTTTTGGTGCCATAAACAAATTTCTCATGAAAAAGTACCACAGGATATTAATTTTAGTTAATATATCATTACTAGATTGGAAGATAATTGACATTTTGTGTTCTCGACATAAAAGGGTTCGTCTCCTCATTTGCATACTAAAGTTCTCTGCTTGCCTTTAAATGTCGGCAGTAGCATTCTAAATTATTTGGCACTTTAAATGTTATTTTCGAAGTAACTATCTACATTTTACAGTTGGTAAAACTTGATTCGTAAAAAAAAATAAAATTGATTAGTATTATACCACCTTAATTTATAAAGTTTTAATAATATATAAATAGATACTTAAAATCTTTATATATTTAAGTTTGAAAAATAAAGTGGTGTAATGATTATATTTAATAATGAAAACGTTTTCGAAATATGAGACGCCCCCTTAAGTGCATCGTTTTACAGCGAAAATTTAATGTAGCTCCTCGTACGAATATGCTGAAATTTTGCATAGGCTTATCAAATGGCCATCTGCTTCGATTATTGTTAAAATTTATAAGTGTTGTTATTCAAAACTTTTTTAACATCAATTTTGATAAAATATTTCATGTACTCAAAATTATTTTAAAGTAAAAGTGTAAAATGTGCAGAATAATTCATACTACTACATAAAAAAATTCTAGGTAAATAGTTACATTATTTCTCAAGATATCAATAAAAAATCAAAATTTTACTTTAATATTAGAAAGTCAAAATTTCATTTCCTTATAATTCCGAAACCAAAAATGCTGTTAAGATGAAACTTGGTATTTCAGCATAAATCTTTATATAGATTCGAAATAATTAAAGAAAAATATGTGTTTCCATTGGAATTTTTGAATTTAGTGCAATTATAAATATGTAGACGAACCCTTTTGAACTTTTTATACATGGAATCTATCAGTAGACGTTATTTTCTGAAAATTGGTACCCTTTGTTTTAATATAAAATGATTAGCGGAGGAATAATGCTGGGTGGATCCTTTTCTTCCCGCGACTGTATATTGATTGGTTCAGAATTATAAATATAGCTTTGTAAGATAGTTTATGTATGAGAACAACGAAGATACCTCCTCGAGACACAAATTATGTTGTCTGGTGTTCCTTGAAACAGCATTGCTTTCAAAATGAATATCAACCTTGGATAAACTTTTAAAGACTGTGATTAACAGCAGATCTTAGATTTTTTTTGCGAGTACTAGTAAATATATGATGAAAATTTTGTTATTTGTGAAATCCATTTCATTGTCAAGGGTCAGCGAAAAGCATACTCATGATGTGAAATGCAGTATATGATGAAATATACAGTCCTGAAACTCGCGTAGCTGCGTTTTCTCAAAGAGGTAAACCCCATGTGCACGTCTTATCAACAATGAAAAAAGTCTTTCTCTTCTTTGTCCTTTAAATGTCCAGTATTGTCCGAATTTTATCTTCTAAAATAATAAGAATAAGAAAGACTGAAGCTCTAATGACTATTGTTGCCAATAGTATATATACTGAAAAAATTTTTTAATCAATTTAGAACATATATATGGCAAACTGAGTGTTGATGAAAAAATAAAAACCAGCGGGAGTGGTCTCCCCTAAACTTTCTCTTATACTTACCAAAAAGGTGTCATTTCCCTTCCCCCTGCGCGGATAAAAATTACGAACGTTCTTTATCTCAGAAAGCCACGCCCCAGATAGCAATTTTAGTTTGCAGCAAAGTTGCAGTAATCTTGTTCTCCAAATCTGCAAGCTTGCAACAAATTTGACATGGCAAGAGGGCAAGCTTGAAACAAGTTTGTAGAAGCGACGAAATCACCACGCGACGAACTTGCAGCAAGCTTGTCGCGTCAAACTCATTACAAATTATAGCAAAAACAGAGTACGAGCGGAACCTCGGATTAGAACTCGCGACCTACCGCTTCCTAAGCTAACGCTCTAAACCCATCGGCCAGCTAGACTCCGAGAAGAGAAGATAGATTGTGCTAATAGATCGCGCATACGATTTGTTTTAAACTTTTTCTTGATTTCATTAATTTTTTAAATTTTGTATTGAGAATATGATTTGAAATCAAAGAGAGAGAGAGCGATTTTCGCTAATAAATACGTCTTGCTAGTAGAATAAATTATGAAATTAGGGTTCAAAAGTAATTACTTTTAAAATGGGACAAAATGTAAATTATTATTTTTCAACAAACATTGACTGTTTTTAGGTTTAATTTTGTTTATAAACGTTAAGATTTCAACATTAAGAAAAAGGCGATATAGTTTTCTTTAAAGTGCGAGTTCTATATTTAGTAAAAAGATGGAAAATGTTTCAAATTTTTTTTTATAAAAAAATTAGTTTTTTCACAAATTATCATTGATTTATTGAATTAATAAAAAGAAGGACGATCTAAGAGATGCTATTAAAAATCGGATGTTTTTTTTTTCAAAACAAAGATTATCTCTTATTGTGCTATCATCTTTGCAGAAAACTTGTTTTGCAATCGTGCTGTGAATTTGTCATGGCACCTTCACAGCAAACTTGCATTGCAAGGAGGGGTGGCGCTAGTTGTCTATTTTCGCCGTAATTTCGAATGGGGAACTTCATCATTTTTTTTTATTTTTTAAATCAATTTAAGGTGCTTCGAAACGAACAATAACATTAAAAAAAATTCTGGACAGTTTTGTTTTTTTTAAATTTGCAATCAAAGTTCGACTCTCAGAAAACGCGGGAAAAACGATCCATTTTGGCGGGAAACGGGTCTGACGTCAAAATTGCCAGACGGGGAAGAAACACTCTTCCTTCCCGTTCGCGCTCTATAGAGATTCTCTTTTTTTCTATACTTTCCGACTATCGCATCAGATAAAATAATGTCGGAAAGATACAAGTATTGTATTGTTCCTAAATGTCGTAATACAACTGTAACGGCACCCGATAAATTATTCATCAATGTGCCAAAAAATTATGTTATTCGCAAAAAGTGGTGTAAAGCGATGAAGAGAGATCCGAAGCTAAATCCTGAATTATCAGCAAGCAGCGTTCGTCATGTCTGTGGAGATCATTTTGATGTGAATCTATATTATACCTATTAAAATTGTATATCATGAAGCACAGTAAATTCAGAATTCGATACCTTTTTTGTTTTTAAAAGAAGTATAATGTGAGGTTAGCAGCAAAAAAATTAAGATATTTTAAAGCAAATAGTTAAAGTTAATTAGTTTTTTCCCATTTGATTACATGGAATTTATTTGTTTACCCTTTGAGAGGCCATTGCCCCTCAAAGGGTAAAAATATAGACGATCCCACCTTCCTTAAGAATCTTTTTTTTTAAAAAAAAACTTGCTCATGTTAATTTATAGCATAAATTTTTTCAATGGATATTCGAATGTTTCTTATATTTTTTAAAAAATTACCAGTACTATTGAAAATTAACTAGAATATCTTAAAAATTAGTTTAAATTCACGACTTTTTTTTATAATAAAATTCGTTTTCATTTGTAGTTCAACAAAATAATTCACAGAATTAACTTTTGATTCAAAATAAATTCTTTATATTCAATGAATGCATTAAAATCAAAATTAGTCTTCAAAATTTAATTTGCTCGTCAATTATTATAGTTGAGAAAAGGTGGGATAAATTTATCTCATCGTGCATCTCGAGTTTGTTGATGGCAGCACTTAAATTCCTAGATCAGTCGCATTTGGTCTGGTTTGAATATTGTTATAAATTTATATAGTTTTTTTTATATAATTAAAAAATTAACTAACATAATGAAAAAAACTTACTTTGCAGTAAAGAAAGCTTAGTACTTACAGATACTTTGTTCGTATCTTTTTTTTTTTTTTTGTAATTTACGAAAGTGGTTAGATTTTTTTCATTTTTAATTTTTTAGTGTATTTCTTTATATAAGTTATTTTTACCAGATTTTATATTAATTAGTATAAACTAGTGTTTTAAAATTAATAATAATACAAAGAAAATAATTTATATAGTAAAATAAAGCGTAGTAAAATAAAACTATATAAAATAAAATTAATTTTTAAAAGGCACAGGTGTGTTTTTAAAAAAATGCCGTACCTGAAATTATTTTGAACGGAACTTCTGAAATAAATAAATTTCTGGTTTTTTTTCCTGTAGGCATACGAAATTTAATACATCATGCAAAATCAGGTTCTTATCTTTCCGTTCTTGCTTGTGCAACAGAAATCGCAGCGTCTTCTCGGAATGCCCGAGGGCCCCTCTGCAATTTATTGTTGCTTGATGGTTTCGAAAACCTATCCGTTTTTCCCAAAGGCGAATCCTTTTCTGTATAGTACAGAGCCCTGTTCCGGTAACTGAAGGGAAGGTCAAAACAACTTTTCTTATGAGATAATTTACGAGCCGGCGTTTTGTGTCCAGTTTCTTTGTCGGAACTGAATAATTACAGACACATGTACTGACAAAACATTTGTGTTCCTTCCCTTGTAATAAGTAAGCTATCAGGATTTTACTGATAGAAAGTGAGTAGCTTGCTTTGCTCCGAAGCTTTCAAGGAGATCCATACAATTACTACAGAATAGTGTGTCACATTTCAGCGCTGATTGTTGGAAAATCTGTTGCATTCAGAGAGATACACATTATTTCAAGGCATTTTCAAATAAAGGGCTGACGATACGATTCGCGGAAGAGTCTCAAATTATCCGATTTAGCTTGTACAAAACCAATATCCATTGTGAAATTGAACGCTGTATAGTAGAAAAGCTAAAAACTTCACTTTTAAAATGTTAGCTGGTACAAACGCCTTGCTTCAAAGCAGAATACAGAACTAGCGAAAGAGAAGTATACGAAGGAAGGCACCCTCGACGTCAGAATCTACTCGGCCAATGAGAGTGCGTTTCGGATTGCATCATGATCAGTGATATAAAATACCCAGGTATTTATTTTTAAAGGTAAATACCCAGGGTATTTACCCGGGTAAATACCCAAAATGGGTATTTACCTGGGTATTTATTTTTCAATTAACTCTATTCAGATAAAATACAGGCACTGCTGTGAAATATGATTTCTCTATATAATATAAATATGAATAGAATATACATTGAGCATTAGGTAAGATAAAAAAAAAAAAAGAAATCTAGTTTTATGAACCTTTTAAATTATATAAAGGCTAAAAAATGAATCAGAGAAAACAAAAACGCAATACTATGTAATAGATCTTGCATAAAATGCGTGGCTTAAATATCAATCCTTTTTTAATACAATGAGTAAAGGAATAATAATATATTTTTTGCTTTTTAAAAATGAGAGTTATTTCAACTTAATGGAAAAAAGGAAAATAATGAGTTTGGTTTAAAATGATAAACAGCTGACTATAGAAACTACAATGAAAGATACAATTGTTTATCATTCTTTTTGGATTAATTAGTCAAAGTGCCAAACATTGCTGTTGAAAAGTTAGCAGATGTTCCAGTTCTAACAGTTTTTAAAAGAGAATTATTCTGAAAGTAATATTCACTCATATTACTTTCAACGAAGTTAAGTGATCTTTGTAATAAAATTTCAGCAATAAGAAATTTGAATTCTTTTGTTGCTGAAACTGTATTATTGACGATATATTAGATACACACACTCACACAAAGTTTCCTGGTTAGATGGGATTCATCTGGATCATAAACAACAATACTTAAATGTTCTTGAAACTCTAAATTTGTTGTAGTTGTCATTGTTGGAATTTGATTAAAAGAAAATTCATCATCTATTTTATCCCTTTCAAAAACTTTTTTAAACTAACAGGACTTATATATTTTTTGTGTGTTTCTCCATTTTGCTTACATTGGCATTTTTATACTCAACATTACAGTACTTACATTGGATACTTTTATCCTTTCTTAACATTAAAAGCTTCAAGCAGGTAACTTTTCCCTTTTTTTAAACTTTTAACGTAAAATATATAGTAATATTAATGCACGTAAAGTAAGCGACTATGTATTCACTAAATCAAAACATGAATGTTTGACTTCCAGCACTGCAGTGTGAGTAAATTATGGATCACAAGATTCACTGGTGCTGTTTATCTGTACTAAGAATAAAGGAGAATGGGTTCATGTTGGTGCTCGACAGGACAGACCGCTAGGCCTAGAGCAACGAAATTTGTACAAACATACTGATTTGAAGCGCGGGAATGTGCACCTCGTAGCCGTTTTTTTTTGAAATTTTAATTTATTAAAATTTTAGCGACATTTTGGCATTTTTCCTTAATAACTTCTGAAAATATAGCACCATAAAAATGATTTTTACACCATCTGAAAATTTAAAAAATTATCCTTTTAATGATATCAATTAAGTTGTCATTCGATTTTTTCTCTTATTTTAATAAATTTTTAAAAATATTTTTAAGCAGAATTTTAAAACAATACTTTTTATTGTTACAATGAAATTCAAACTGTTTTCATTGTTAAAAGAAATATTTAATTGAGTGTTTCTCTTCCGTTGTTGAAAGCTAAGATAATATCCTATTGCATTTTACTTTCTTTTTTATTTGATCAATTTATCTGTGCAATCTGTAAGGGAAGTTCTCGAGACAGTAAGATATTAGGAAATAATCCAGTTAACTGAACAATTATGATTACTAATATGGTTGTTAATTCATTTTATCGGCATGTTTTAAGCCAGCTAACATACCTCTGGACGTAAAACGTGCCGCGCTATTTCGATGTTGAAATCAAGTTTGTTAAATTATCGTTCGTGTCGATTACGTACAATTAGATGCTACTTGACTCCATTAGGAACTTTCAAATAGACAAGGAACATAACAAGTGCAAGGCTACGTAAAGAACGCGGGTTAAATCTCTATAGCAATTTGAAGTTTCAAATTACTTTGTTAAGAGAACCATGAATATCAAATTATGCATAAGAGAGTCAGTTGAAATTATATTCCCGGCGAAAAGATGATTGCCGAAGGCGACTAGTATAACATAAACGGTATTAAAAATTATTTCTCTATTGTAAGTGTCATAGCTTCAAACCGGAAAAACTAAATTATCCCCCGATCCCGTTTAAGTTTTAGAATACTTTATTCTGAATCCTGTTAGCAATTGGGTTTTTTTTAATAATTTAGTAAAAACTTTAAAAAAAACTATGTATTATGTATTTAAATTTTATTTGTTTGATTTTGAATCGCCATTCGCAAATACTTTAAAAAAATATCTGGTTTTGGGGTACTTACATATTTTTTTTATCTCATTTTTAATAACCTTTCGCAAATACATTTTTTTTTTTTTGCAAAATACCCATTTTTTAAAATTTTACCTGTTTAATTTTGAATCACCATTCGCAAATAGCTTTTTTGCAAAATATCCAGTTTTGAGATAGTTATAAATTTTATGTTTCATTTTGAATCACCATTCGAAAATGCATTTTTTTTTTATTTTTGCAAAATATATAGTTAGAAGTATTTATAAATTTTATGTTTTATTTTGAAATGCCATTCACAAATACATTTTTTTGCAAAATTTTCAGTGTATGGGTATTTATAAATTTAATATTTGTGTTTGAATCACCATTCTCAAATAATTTTTTTTTGTAAAATACCCAGTTTTGGGTATTTATAAATGTTAAGTTTAATTTTGAATCGTCATTCACAAATACTTTTTTTTTGCAAAATATCAAGTTTTGGGGTATTTATAGAAGTTTGTATGTTTCATTGTGAATCAGCATTCGAAAAGTTTTTTTTCGCAAAATACCCAGTTTTTGGGTATTTACCCAAGCCTTGGGTAAATACCCGGGTATATACCCAAAAAATATTTACCTACCCACTGGGTATTTACCCACCCCACATCACTGATCATGATTCCTGCTATTTCAGTGCATCTTTCGCTCTCAATATTTAAATAAATAAATTTTTCTGTAAAATTTCACATGCATATTTGAAATTAGAATGATTTTTTCGACAAATACACATGGCTTTCATGTGTTTTTAAAAAATGCTGAAGTTCCCCATTGTTATTTTGCAGCAGTTTCGCTACAACCTCGACGCGTCAAATTTGCCATGATAAGATAATATCAAGTAAAAATCAAACTTGCTTCAAACGTATGTGCTATCTCGGGTCTATCCACAAGTTTCTTTTCGCGCACGCCGAAGTCGAAAGGAGGTTATTAGTAGTAGAGCGTGATTACGAAGGTCAGAGTGGCGGCAATACGCAATTTGGCCTTGTTAAAGAAAGAAAATCTAATTTCAGACAGACAGGCAAAGCGTTGACGGATTTGGTCCAAAATTTGATACGGACCAACATTCTTTATGATAAAACTGTGTACGAATTTTTTATCCATCCAGGTTTTTGAGTTATCGTGTTAGCATGAACGCGGACAGATGGCCAGACAGACTTTCCTTAGACGGATTTTGTTTAAAATTTGTTAGAAACCTACAAATTATGTGTAAAGATCACATACCAAATTTTATCCCGCTACCTCTAATATTTTTCCAGTTATCGTGTTCACAGACAGACAGGCATAATTCCAAAATTCTGATTTTCGGACTCAGGGAGGTCTAAAGCGTGGAGATTCATCAAAATCTCGAGTTCTAATTTTTTGACGATTACATTACTTTCTCTTTGTATACTTCGTATACGAGAAAGTAATAAACTGATGTTCTTCACTTGCGGCTGTATCTTTTTTACTTTGTTTGTACGCTTGAAAATACCCTATTCCATTCTAAAATGTTGAAAGGAAATTACTTATCCTTATTAATAGTTCTTATTCTTATTTGTTTAATATTACAGAATTTTATCAATGATTTTTTTTTCTGAAATAAAAACCAGTGTTGTCAATTGGTAACAAGCTGCTTTTTGCTATAATCCATATTTAAAACAAAATAGGATTTTTTAAACTATTTCTCCCGAGTTTTATTCAAGAAATAAAAGACAAAAAACTTTTGAAAATCTTTTTTTAAAACAAATTGGGCACTTAAAGGTTAATATGTTGTTTGAAGTAGTTCATTCGTGTCAAGGAATGGTTTTCATTGTATTATTTGCATTCATAACAAAGTGACCTCAAGGAAAGTCAAAGTTTAAAAATAATTTATGTAGTTAATCCGAGAGAAACCTGGTATGATTGCTCAAAGTAACACAATTATGTTGCCTGTTACTAATTCCGCCATTTTAGTTCTAAATTGTTCGAACATATTAGGGAAAACAAGCATAATTTTAGGTGTCTCAAACTATTTTGTAGGAAATCTTACATTCCGTTTCTCTTCATAGTTTGCCTCGTTATGATATTTTTCAAAAATGAACTAATACAAATGTCAAATTTTCACTAACCTGAGATAATTATATGTCTGTTACTTTGACTTCCACTTTTGACACATATTTTTTGCTGTAAAATTTTGATTATTTTGATGCACAAAGTGAAGCTTCACGTGAATATGCAGCTTTACTTTCGTACCTTACTATGTGAATTAAGTCAATTTTTCAGTAAAATTTGTCTATTCTTTCTTTGTGCAGCAGCTACAAATATCACCAAACTTTGATAATCTGACCAGTGTTAGAATTTTGTTTGATATATTTGTTCAAATTTTATTTGTGACAAGATGGAGAGTGAAACGAATGGGCTTTCACATGGATTATGACTAAGCAAATGAAATATGGACATATTGGATGTCAGTAGAATGTTTAAAACACTCAAATTAATGAAAAAAATCATAAAAATCACAGTTAAACCTGTACTAAAAGGAATCTAAAGGGAACTAGAAAAATGTTTCGTTTCAGATAGGATTCCGTTTCATACGGTGTTCATTATTATACGAAGTTAAAGCCATCCATTTGATGCATGAAAATCAGTTTTTCCTAATTTTTCTGCAATACCTTTAGCTGGGGCTTGTAATATAGGTTCAGATATAAGAGGATTTCGAGATCCTGCATCTACAAACCACTCCCAAATATTTTCATTAATCTGTTTGTTGCCTGTCTCCCGCCTTTTTCTCTTAGTTGAGCCATTTTCATGTAATGAAAGTTCAATTATTTCGTTCTTATTAAGTATTTAGTAAAATTGAGTTTTTCCTAATTTAAATTTTTCAATATTTTTTCGTGCTCAAATTATCTTCCGCTTTCGTTTAAATTATTTTCATTTTAGTATCAATATCCAAAACATTCTTTTTATGCATCGCTGTGACTAAAAAAATGGCGAAAAAACCAAACGATAACGATGAGTCAACGCATTCTAAATGTGTGATATGTACAGCATTATTTAAGATAAAAAAAGAGTTTGCTCCACGGAATGCTTCACATTTTTTTACATAAGGAAATAAAAAGAACTTTCGTGTGTGAAGAAAGAAAACGTGCGTGTTTTCGAAATTCGTTAGAGAAGTTTTAAGGAGGGGATGTACCATGGATTTTCCTATATTTTTCGACGGGACCAAATTTTTTCCTCTTAAGCCAGGATTCCGTTTCCTAAAGTGTTCTTTTTAAACAGGTTTTACTGTGCCAATAAATATGCTTATATTGAGCAAAAGAAGAAAGACAAGTAAAAAAAATTCTTAATATCTGCGTTTTAATAAAATACTAAAATAAAAATATCACAATGTTGCACTATTTTCGCATTTTTAAACATCCAGTGTACCCTGAAATTGATATTAAGAAACATTTTTCTTCTCAAATCTTTATGGAGTTTTCTTCTTAAATGTAGGAATCCAAGAATCAAAGATTATCTCTGAATTCATTTCAAAGAAATCATGCCTATAAAAAGAAATGAACAAGAATTTTATCCGATTCAAATGGATTTTTTGCCAGATGAATTTCATCAGAAGGCTGTGACAGAACTCAACGAAACACCAGAAAGATTGAAAGTAGAACTGAAAAATCTTAAGGAGTTATTATCAGGTAAATAAAAAGAAATTTACGCTAGTTTTGTTAAAAGATCGCAAAGTAATTTTTATTTTTTTACAACATACATTTCCTTCTAATGCAAAATGCAGATAATTTCGACAGCAAAGATTATATATTATATTTAAATTATTGTTAAAGCTGGACTTTCATGGATTACAAAAAAGGATTCAATATTGTTAGGAAAATTGAAAGTGCTGTGACTGATATTTATAAAAAATCTGCTGCATTAATTTATAAAGTGCTGCTTAGTTTTGCTACCTGAGCTACGTTTTGTTTTTCTATAATATTCATAAAATAAAGAGTTATTTATTATTTTTATCCTGCTTGTTGGACTGTATCCACATTACACATACCAGACGATTTTTGTAACAATATAATACGCGTCAATGAAAAAAAGTTTTCATTACTTTTTTATTTCATTGTTTAAATATTCTATGGAACATTAATCAAATTTACGAGATATGTAAAAAAAAACGAACTTTTTACCAATGTAATTGAACTGAACCACCTTGTAATGACGTTGTATAGCATTACCCTTCGGTTTATAACTACATTGTTTTCGAGAACGCCATTAATAAACAGTATAAAATAATAAATTATTATTTGTTTTTTGAATTAATTTTATTTTTATTAATTTTATATATTAATAAATTATTAATATTATATTTAATACTAATTATTGGTAAAATATTAAATTAATATTACAAATAATTAAGAATTTACAATTAATATTATTTAAAAAATAATAATAATCATTAATTTAATATTTATATATACCGCTTTATATCATTTTATATAATACTTCTATAAATTATACAAACACTTATAAATTATTATTATCACTGCTTTGTGAGTAGTATAGTGATATTTGGCGAATTTCTACAATTAGAAAACCGAAGAGCAACCAGGTCTGTGAAATCTCGCTTCAATTTGGTAACAATATTTCCTGAATCATTTCAGCAACAAGCATAAAGAAAGGATTGTTTTAACTCGTCTCAAAATTAAATGGTACCGACGTTTCAAATCGGGTTGATTATCCTATAAAAACGATCTGGAAACTAGGCGATTATCAGATAAAAACGATCTGAAAACTAGGTGATTATCAGATGAAAACAATCTGGAAACTAAGTGATTATCCAACAAAAACGATATAGAAACTAGGTGATTATCCAACAAAAACAATTTAGAAACTAGGTGCTTTTACATTTGAACGGGTGCTTTCAGATCCAAAAGGTGCGTGCTTTGATTTCGTGCAAATTATCGTTTAATTACCCATGTAATCAAGAAGCATCAAAGCATTTAATTACCATGAAATCAAGCACAATTTTGATTGGTAATCCGCAGACTCATCACACTGCGACAAAATCTTAGCGGAGGAGAAGAACATGAATCCTGTCACAGCTGATCGAAAGTTATTGGATCTATCAAATGAGGATCAAAATTTTCTAAAACGTGCTGTAACAGGTCGTAAATCTCTAGATTTGAGCCTGCGGATTTCCTTTTGCTTCCGACATTCACCTTGAAAAGTGACACTCATGTGTGACCCCCGTAGCTATTTTGCAGAGAGTTTTCTCTTGTGTAAATGTCAACGTAAAACGTTATGTAAAAGGTCATTTTAGATGCCCATATTCTTCGTAATTTCATACATATTTACGGATCCTACATAGTAGGGAATGAAGTCGCTTCTCATTGGCTCTCAGCGTCACGTGACTTCCCTTAATTCTTAATAACGTCACAGCGCGGCGCTTAGGCGGGATTTTATTTATTATTTTGTCTTCAGCTATCGCATCATGGAGACACCAAAACTACCTTCTAATTATAATTATTTGGATGTTTCTCAAGAAAATGATGAATACATTTTTTGGATAAAACTAATAAAGGACGAACCTTCAGCATTAGTATAGTTCGGCAACGGACTCCGAGACTACCACTTTTAGACGATTTTACACCGGAAAGGGGTGTCAGGCAATGAGTCATATGAGCGCATTTCCAGAGTTCTTTGTTAGATCACGCTCAGTAAAATGTAAACATCACCCTTCCATTTTTCCCTTCCCCCTATTTTGATGAAAATAACTTCGCCCGACGCATGCGCAAAAGCGCGGAGGGTTTCCGAATCCGTTGCTATACAATAAGTACTGTTTAGTTTCACGACGTCATTTAGAAGAATGCCAAGTCACGTGACGCTAAGAGCCAATGAGAAGAGACCCCATTCCCTACTAAGTAGGATCCGTAAATATGCCAATTTCATGACTCCTCATTCTACCATCGTCAATAATTACATCAGATTTTTAAATGATTTCTTGAGTAATAACCTCAACAGAGCGTTCAATGTCACTTTCTTAAGCTACTTCGACATCTACGAAACCACTTAACTGTTTTAATTGAAGGTTCAGAACCTCCATACTGTGTTTCACACTCAGCTTTGGATACGTGGACCGTTTTCTTTTCAAAATATAATGTTTCATTACGACTCGAAATTCTTTCTCATCCATCTTTCAGAAATCATGGGATTAAATGGATTCAAACCAGTGTCAAACACAGCATAATAAATACACTATCTGATTAAAGTATCAGGACTCTTTCTGCACTTTTTTTTCAAATGTCTCCGGTCTGCAGAAACGCTGAACAAACTGCCCTTGAACTTCTACCAAATAATGAATAGACTCTAACTCACATTTTGCAGTGAAGATTCAGTGTTGAGAGCATATAAGCAATCGTCCAGAAATTGATGAAGAAGAAACTAATTTGAGTTCACACTGTTTCACAGAAAGCCGATAATGATTTCATAATTTCATGAATTGTTTTGTTTGCTCTGTGTAATACTTATAAGCATTTTCGGAAAAAAATAAATAACTTACATTCGTGGAGATATAAAGAATTCTTTTTAAACACTAAATTTTTCAATATGTTTTTTGCTTAAAACCTGTAGGGTTTGCATCGAAATGATGTGAAACTTACGGAATAAGTGACAATAAGTCAATGAAACATTATATTAAAATTGGAAGTAAATTCGCAATTAATGGAAGTTAGAATTTACTTCCAACGGAAATTACTTCCATTTTGGAAGTAATGCTAATTGGAAGTAAATGATTATTAAAAAAATAACTTATCTTCTCGGAGATATAAAGCATTATTTTTTAAATACAAAATTTTCAGCA
>BGPR01029092.1:1895-12125 GCA_013235015.1 Araneus ventricosus | reverse complement strand
TTCGATTGGCTAACATAACGTCACAGCATTGACTCCATTGGGACAATAGATAATGAAACGATAATTTCGATTGGCTAACATAGCGTCACAGCATTGACTCCATAGGGACAATCGATAATGAAACAATAGTTTCGATTGGCTAGATAACTCTAAACAAATAGTGAATCTTCTCAGTAGTTTCTGGAGCTTGGCAAAAAAATTATAAATGACTAAAATGGAATTTTTAAAATCAAGTTTTAAAGTAGAATCCAATGTTCAAAACTACAAATTATTGTTTTACGTTGTCCATGTGAAACCTTATATGAAAGCTAGCCAAGATTATTGCTTTGTTGGATTGAAATGGAAGAATTTTTCCCATGAAAAAGCAATCATAGAAGAATGAAAGGAGAATATGAAAATTAAATCCATTTCGGAAAAAAATGTATTCAAAGAAATGATGGGGAACTGTTTTTATTTGCATTATTCTAAAATAATTTACCATATAGCTACTGTGAAATAAAGAAATTAACTCTAAAGAATTTTTTGTCTAAGTACGTCATCTGTGAGTTAAAAATTCCAAAATTAGTTTATCAAGACTTAACGGGTGCACGCAATCTCAAAATATCTTTTTAAAATGGACATTTTTGCAGACGAGCCCATAGGTCTTTCTCTACTTTTTTTAATTTTTGGAAGATAAGTTCTATAATTTCTTTTCATAAAGTTAATAATTCTTGTTTCACATCCTTAGCACTAAATCTAGTCGTCATGTATGGAATGATACAATCAGACAGAACATTGAAACTGTCAGCAAAGTCATTGTGACCGGATATATTAACTTCTAAGGGGAAGTCAAAATTTATTGGCTTGATAATACAGTACCTGTACTATCTCCAACACACAAAAAATTCTATCGTACCTCTTGTAACTAAAATATTTAATGTTATAACTTGGAATTTTAGCTGCCAGCAAGTTACATTATATCTTACAGTTTCTAACATCATTGATTCTTTGAATATTAAAGTAAAATGCTTCTTCAGTGATTTGACTTCAGATCATTTCCACTTCTTGAACACATAAGGACAAATGAAATGATAATCTTAGCTCAAATAAACTATTGTCTTTATTGGCATTTCTATCCAATTAATTATTATGACTCTCAATATAAAAGTTCTCAGATCTGAAGCAGCTTGTTCAGGAGTTTCCCTTACGTTATTCTGTATTTGTACATTTGTAAATACTTATATAAAATTTCTGGACATCTTTGCTATTTCAAGGTATGGCAGAAAATCCTAGCATAGTCGAAATAGGCATCATTCAACTTTGAGTTAGGAAACGTGGAGTAATAGTGGTTCCACCCGAAGTCCCCAAACCCACTCCTACCAAAATGCCACCTCTAATGGAAGAAGCAGAACCCACCTAGTCCTAACTATATTATTCAAGCCGGCCATTCACTACAGCTTCATTCCACTCAAATGATGTGCTGTCACTCCATGCCATGCCATTTTTTTATACCATAGGCAGGTCATTCAACGTCGCTCCGCGCAAACCTACCCTCTGGGCGTCACTCCGATCACCTACTTCCCTCTCCGCCTTAACATGCGAATCCCTCCCTGCTCCGATTTCCTCTACACTGATCTTTTTCAGGTACGGAGACCCTCCGCGTTTATGCGCATGCGCCAGGTGGAGTTGATTTCACCAAAATAGGAGTGGATGAAAAACGGAGGTAGGGTTGTTTACATTTTACTTAGTAGTATACAGAAATATTTTTTTCATTTATTGATTTGCTGTAAGGACTAACTAAAAAATACGCCCAATGACGGTCTAATATGCCTAAATCTAACAAAGAATTCCGGAAAATTGCTCTCTCACTCATTGCCTGTCACTCCTTTATCGTCCTGTAAAATCGTCCAAAAGTGCTACTCTCGGATTTCTTAAACGAATGGTGGTGATAAATTCTCAACCCTCCACGTATCTACACCGGTCGCATTTGAACAATTATGAACCGGCATTCCAAATGGAGCGTTTGGATATCCAGATAAGTGGAAATCCAAACGTTCGATCGGACCTCTCCATTTCTCATTGTTTTTTCGCACTGCCGACCGGTTTTGGCCTGGAGAGGAACGCTCGTGAATGTTCAGCTTTTGATCCACTACTCTCCAATTCTGTTCGGGTTTTCAAATTGACGACCGGTTTCAATGTGGTGGGCATGCCGTCTTCGGTTCAGTAGGTAGATTTTCAAACTCTATGGATCAAATTGGCTTCGGGAATGAGTCAAATTGAAACGCAGGTAAAGACCTTCAGGTCTATTCTTATACCTGCAATTATTTTTAAAGTTATATGCAAAATTATTATAAAACATATTATGTTTTTCTGATTTTTAATATCCGTAAGAAAGCTATAAGAAATAATTTTGAAAATTTTATTAATATAAAGCAAACCTTCTATTTAACGGACTAAATGGGACGAAAGAATATTCGTAAAACTGGAAGTTCGTTAGACCATAAATTGTTTTATGAACAAAATTAAAGGTAATTTATTGCGCTTGAAACTGAAAATAGTCAGGATCTTCGGCAGAATTTTAAAAAAAATTCGGTTAAAATCCATTGGTTATGTCATGTTTAACAACTGGCTCATCAGCGATCCCTTCATATTTCGACTTGCAACGATGGAGTATGTATTAATTTAATTTTAATAAATATTTGAAAAGATTAATAAAAGGTATTTTGATAAGAAAAATTGTTTTTTTAGTTCATCTTTTTATAAATACGTACTTTTAAATGGACTGATCTTACAACAGAAGTCAGATCCATGTTTCCATTGAAGGTTCAGGGCAGTAACGTTTTCCTTTCCGAGGTTAAACAGCTAGGAATGAACTCATTCAGCTTCTTGTACCTAATTGGACTTTAAAACAAACGAACCAATTCCGAGCGAATGTTCCCATCTATCCACGTTAAACTCTTTTTTAAAACCCATTAATAACTCGCAATTTATTCATCTAATAACACAATAATAAATAATCCCCCATCAACTCTCGTCCCGCACCCTTGTCTACCATAATTTGTCATTGTAAATCCCGTCCAAGGTTACCAGCAATCCTTCAACTTGAATCTTTAATCAGCCAGTCTTGAGATTGGTTAAATTACCAGATAACAGACAGTCAAACAGACAGTTTGAGAGTTCAGTTGGAGTTTCACCACAATTAATCACATCCAAGAGTGGATGGACAATTACTCTCACAGTTATTACTGAGCTATTTTGTGTCTTTAGCATCGACGAACTGATTGTTACAGATCCAAATCGGGACTAGTCTGTGCGATGTGTGCATAAAAGGGAACACCAGCGTCTCTGGATTAGGCAGCAATTATCTTTCTTTATCGGAGGACGTGTCTCGCTGGCGAGAATATTCACGATTAAATTAACTTCTTTTCCACCTCACGATACACGAAGAGAATGTAATTCAGATTGAGAAGGCGATAAGGTTTAGGATTTAAATTTTGATAATTCTAAGAATTTCACGGTTTTCTTTCAGATGCAGCAAATTTTTGGAAACATAGCGTTATTGCGAGGCATGATTTAGTCGATTCTCTGTGACATGAGGGATCATTCAAATAGTTAATATTGTATAAAGCTGCCTTATAGCATTTATATATTAATAGAATATGACCCGTCCCAGTATGACGAGTGCAAGTTGCCTCTTCATTCGAGAGATTTCCCGTCAAATCTGACGTGTTTAAATAGATATATATCCGAGAGAAATGTTTAACATTGATTGAAAACAAATAAAATAAACATATGTATTATGACAGGAATTTTTTTTAAAAATTTACATGTTATTTACATATTTCTTTATTCAAAAAACCTCTTGGTAAACAACATTCAGTGGGAAGAATTTTTCGTTGTTCCAAAAATATTATCAAGTTATATCATCACAATTGCACTAAATAATTAGCTGCTTCGTGACGACTAAACTATATCACGCGCATGATATACCACTGACGTGATTTACTACTTTCTATTGAAAAACGGGAATTAATTTGAAAGATATGATTAATATAATTTAAAATTTCTCGGGAACTATTGTTCGTAGCGAGATAAATTTTATATCAAGGGATAGCAAATTTTATGTCACTAATTTAGAGTTATTAAATTTGAAATTAGAACGGCAATTACTCTTTTGAATTTAAAATTACTGAAATTTAGGTTCTGTAACAATGAAATAATGCTGTTTAACGTCTCGCAGTGCTATGGCGCGAGTTTTATTGTTGGTGACGTCAGAGCGTTACGGAGAGATCTGGGCTATTATATTAGTAATATTTAAACAGTTCCATTAAATTATTGAAACCAATACATAATATTAGACTTAGTTTCAAGTAGAAAGTGCAAATGAACACAGAAAGGGCATGGAAAACAATAAAATTTTCTATTTTTATATCTGCAATTATCTTTAAGTTCGACACAAAATTATTATAACATATATTATGTTTTTTTCTGATTTTTACTATCGGAAAGAAGAAAACTATAAGAAATAATTTTGAAAATTTTATTAATATAAAGCAAACCTTCTATTTAATGAACTAAATGGGATGAAAGAATATTCGTAAAACCGGGAATTCATTAAACCATAAATTGTTTTATGAACAAAATTAAAAGTAATGTATTGCGCTTGAAACTGTGCTGTGATATATAAATGCAATTTAATGTGCATGTTATTGGTAATTTATGAAACAGTGGCATTCTATAGAATGCCTAGGCTCTTTATAAAATGCCGAGCGTATTTAGGCAAAGAATCAAATATGAGAATTATTATAAACTTTCCCTAGGCATTGTTTGTAATACCTAGGCATTCTATAGAATGACAAATACTATTTAGGCAAAGTATGGAAAAAAGCCATGATAAGACCATTATTTAAAAGACACGCATACCTCAAAAATGCAAATGTTATTCTGAAAAATATTGAAAGACTGCCATTAAAATTCTTTCATTCAAAATAGGTAAAGTTCAATGAAAGTTGTACCAAACAAAATTTATACCTTTCTCATTAAGAAAAACAAAATGAAATATTAATCTACTTCTTGCATCAAGAAAATAAAACATTTTATTTTGAATTGTACTTAATTTTATTTCTTTTAAAATCGAATCGACGATGTATTTCATACTTTGCCAGTTGTCATTTGCCATTCTATTGAATGCCTAGGAAATGTGTGAAACGTTATCGTTTCATACATTGCCGGCCAGCTTTTGGTAAAATGCCTTGGTATTTTATAGAATGCCGGCTTTCATACAGTGCCGGTAACCATGCATACTATATCAGTACCAAACAAACCGCTTTCTTTTAATTGTGTATCAAAAAAGAAATCTCAATCCTTTCTTCCAATTATACTTGCTACATTCGTCAAATTCTGTTCTATAAATCTGAAATCCGTTGGCTGGAGGTTCGTTACATCAAGGGTCTACAGTACTTCTCTATTCTAAGTAGAAATAGTTCTAGAGAATAGTTCTATAAGAAAGTAGTTCTAGAGAAATATTCTAAGTAGTTTATGGTTGCCGAACACAAACTTTTCTTATTCAAAGAAAGGACAGCTATTTATAATTTATTCTGCATTACTGTTTCAAAAGAAATTCATTCTACTAAATGTATTCGTTTTAATCCGTGTACTTTTTAAAAAATAAGAAAAACTACATCTGTCATGTTATCCCTTATTTTCATTATTTATTACGAATTATTTGTGTGTGTGCCTGCTATTGTAACAACCCACACAATATTAGATCTTGTCTTGTTATACGTTCTCAAGGTAGAGATTTTATTTTATCATTAATTTTGAAAACAATTTCGTCAAAAATTAACTATTATATTTATTAACAAGTTGGATCTTAAGCATTGCGTACTTTGTAAAATACTACATGAAAATCAGTGAACTGGTTAAAAGGAATTTTTTATTACATCCAATATTTATATATCGCTTTCTCTGATACTCAAAGTAGGAAAAGCATGTTATAAATATTTATTGCAAAATAGAAATTATTTTCTTTGACCTACATCCTGGATTTTTGAGACAGAGTTTAATTTTCAGAGTTTATACACGCTAACGGAATTATTGAAATACTCTTAGTTCTTCCAGTATAGGTTGCAGATAAACATCAAATGAAAGAAAAGTTTGCAATATAGTACATAAAACGTACAATAGATGTATATTATTAGAAAATTTTAAAAAATGAAATGCTATTTTATATATTGAAATAAAAATGAAAAATATGATAAATGAAATGATATTTTATAAATTGAAGCTAAAAAATATGCTGTAATTTCAAATAAAGGAATACTTATGATATTAAAAATGATATGAATAAATACATACGATCTTTAATCTAGCAGGTACGATATACAAACGCAATTTTTTTTAAAAAATAAGTCAGTTTGAAAGTTGAAAATTAAAATGGGCCTAGATACATTAAATTTTACGTTGTACGAAAACCATTTTTACACGAGTAATCAGTGGCGGATTATGCGTCTTGGTGATGATGTAACTGCGTAGAGAGAATTTCGACATAACTTAAATTATGCGCTTTTTAATAAATTTTCAATAATTTAATAATTAGCAATATAAGTTATTATTAGATTTTTTTACTTGGTGAAGTTTAGAAATTTTAATTAAAAATTACTAATTTTTAATTAATTTTAGTTGAGAATTTAACTTTAAGATAAATTCTCTAAATTATATTTAGTACGCTCTTAAGGATACAGACTATAGTGGCTAAACATTAAAAAAATAATAAAGTTGAAATAAATACACATTTAGGGAGGATAAAGATATTCATTAATATTTATAAAGCTTTTTAAGAAGGAAATCTATTCTTATGGTTTTACTTCAAGCAAAAAGATCAGTAATTTTTTCCTTCATGTTCTTGGAACTATTAAATCACGGACAGAATTCCCTTTGGTGTTTATCGTTTAACATTTGATACAGATACATAATTTCGGTGCTATGATCTTATATCGAATTTCATTCCACTAGATGGTAAGGTTTTTGAATTACCATGTTTATATACACACGGATAAACAGACATAATTCCCAAATTTCTTTTTCGGGGGGAGGGGGCCTCAGGGAGCTATAAAAAGTTAAGAGTCCTCAAAATCTTGAAATTAAACATTTTCCAGTTTTTCACATTGTTAGTGCTTCGTTGACAGAAGTACTTTCCTTAGTTAAAAGCAGTATTGATGAAAAAACGATGTAACGGTCTGTTGAGCATGCGTATTTACAATAAACGTGTTGTACTGCAAATGCGCATGCTCAGAAGAAGAAAATTGTGGTAAAGGGAAAACACAGTACTCGGAGCTTTATCCATGTGCGAAGTGAGTTGAAAGGGAAAATTCCAGAATAATCCACTTTCTTCCAGCTTTTCGCAAGAAGATTGAAAGCGTCAAAAGATTAGATTGTTGATGGATTTAGAGTTTACATGCAAAACCAAACAAACACGTATTTAAATTTATACATGCATTCATACTCTAATTCCTCCTCTAACTTGTTATGTGCATACTATACATTAGAGTCCTGAAGAGCAAGCTTCTATTCGTCCGCATGTATGACTAATCCTTAGAAATTTGCCATCGTAAGTCTACCGTGTTAGAGTTGCAAAGCGCTGTGCAATATCGAAAGTCCTAAAATCAGTGATGAAAATTGATCCAAATGATATAGCGTTTTTATTGCAACTTTCAACACATCCATTTGACTCTATTTCAGTATTACTAGAGATATTATAGAGTACAAATCATTTTTCGACAAACTGATGCATTCAAGTAATATCTGTATCATCACCAGATATTGTAACAAAATTACTTTGTGGGTGTACGTGAATGCAATCCAATAAGCAGGATTAAAAAAATAAAGCTCTTTATTTTACAGATATTCTAGGTAAAGAAAAGTAGCACAAGTATTAAAACAGCACTTGTAAAAATTCACAACAGAGATTACCAATAAATCTCAACACAGAGCTCAAAGGTCTCTTATCAGTTCACCAGCTCGCTTGTAGATCAAAATCCAACTGACTCTTCTTGGCTTGAGAGCTTGCTTTTATACTTTCAACAGGAAGTGACTTCATTACGCAGGAAGTGACGTAGTCTCCAGAAAGTTCATGAAGTCAATAGAAAGAGGTTGGAAGTCCGAGGTCCTTCTAAAAAATTCCTTTTGTCGCCAAAGGTGTCAACTCTGCCTCCAAGTCTCCAAATTTATCGCCAAGTTTGTCACAAAGATTAGCATCTCAGGGAAACCACTTTGTAGCTTTGTAATAATATAATGGATGAATAGATATAATGATAGATATTAACATCAGATATAATGATTTAAACAAAAAAATATAAATCGCTGAAAGGAAGTTTGCAACGAAATCTTTCATTTCACCAGTTGTGCTTCGGGAAATTTCACAGTTATTCCATACACAATTATTTAAATTAAACATGGTCATCAATTGCATGTGCAGCATTTCATTGCGAAACATCAATTGCATCATAAATTTAAACATGCACAATTACAAAGGCGTCAAACAGGGACAGCAATATGTCCTGTATGAGAATTGCATCTACATGAAATTTGACAAACACAACTGTATAGGGAAGAGTAGGGATTGGATTTGATTCTGGGGCTATTAGTTCTCTTTTCTAGCGGGCGGATTCTAAATTACACTCCACTAGTCAAGCAGCAGGGACATCGGTGTATTGTTGCTGTTGAATTCCCTACGTCTGTGCAGGAGAGTTTGTTTTAAGATGTCAACTCTCTAATGTTCTTTTGTTTTTAAACTATCCTAATTTAATATTCATTACATTAAAAAACTATATTTAATCCGCCTTGTTATAAGTTTATTAAGGATTTATATCCTATTAAACAATAATAACTTAGTCTAATAGTTACTTGGTTCTACTTCGTTTTTTATAACCTCTGCACTCGGGATAAAACCGGGTACGCCAAGTGGCGCAACAGACAGTATTGCTGATTCCTCCGATGAAAACGATAAAAACACAACATACGTTGATTGCTTATACAGTGTGTCCGTAAAGATGGTGCACTTTTGACCAGTCACAGGAAAGCAACGAAACAAGATAGACAGGTGAGATCTTCACCAAATAAAAGGAAAACTCTCCAGGTGTGCATACCTGTTCAGCGCAGGGGCTCCATTTGTTGCCCTACTCACATCTAAACGATAGTCCAGTTCTTCCCACACGCGGGTAAGGACGTCTGGTGTAACAGAGTGAATAGCGTCCGTGATTCTCTGTTTTAAATGATTAATGTCGTTGATACGTTCACTATACACATGTTGCTTCACATAACCCCACAAGTAAAAGTCTAATGGCGTTATGTCCGGGGATCGTGGTGGCCATGCCATGACAGCACCCCTGCCTATCCAACGCTGGGGGAATGTTGTATCTAGACACTCACGAATAGTGTTGCCGTAGTGTGGAGGAGCGCCGTCCTGTTGAAAGATGACACCTTCTGGAAATTGTGGAACTGCATACAATTGCAACATGTCAAGATAGATGTTTGACGTCACAATCGGGGCGTGGTGTTGCGTCATCACCTGCGCGCGCACCGTTGCACTACAGACACTCTTTGGGATGCTGTCCAATGTAGCGCAAGTTTCAACCTTTCATTTCGTTTCTGTTCGCCACAACAAGCGTTCATAACTGCACCATGACTTTACGGACACACTGTATTTCAATGATGTATTTTCTAACTTATAGAAATGAGAAGGGTGGATCCAATCATGGACTGTCTTAGCTGGGCCCACAAAAGCTGCAGTGGCGCGGAGGAAGAAAGCGACTATTTTACATGTGAATTTCCTAACTAATTTCTTAAATCATATAAAATAAAAATGTATTCTAGTTTTCCAATGAAGATCTAGATTTCCTAATTCCCCATAAAGGTGACATGCGTACCCGGTTTTACCTCACTAGCGGGGTAAAACTGGGTGGTTTGACTATTTTTTATAAAAAGAAGATGTTGAAGATGATGAAGATGTAATGGAACTATGACTTGTCAGGAACGATATATTGTAGACGACGATATATTGTAGACGACGATATATTGTACGATTGATTGTAGAATATTGAATTGATTGTAAAATATTGAATGAATATTGATTGAGTGTAGATATATTGAACGATATATTGTAGAACGATATATTGTAGACGACGATATATTGTAGAACGATATATTGTCAGGAACGATATATTGTAACGATATATTGTAGAACGATATATT
>BGPR01029091.1:0-19502 GCA_013235015.1 Araneus ventricosus | reverse complement strand
ACTCCAATTTTAAAATATAAATATCGTAAGGTATAGATATTTGTTTCTAAATCCTGCGTCTTTTGCAAAAAAGGAAGCATAGTATTTTTTACACTTTCTGAATGCTATATTTCTTCTCCAAATCAGTATTCTTTAAATTTAAAACCTAAGTTATTGAAATACAGCTTTGATACACAAACAAATAGTTGAAGGATGTTATAAGAAAAATAAAGAAATATAGACATGTTACTTTTTGAAAATCCTCAATCTTTGGCTTTCGTTCGTAACGTTACGTTTCTTTCATTCTTTGGGAGCAAAGAAAATATAAAGTCTGTTTATAAATTTTTGAGAAAAAATTTAATTTCGAAAAATAAATAGACACAAACAGGCAAAACAAAAAGGAAAGTGCACGAAACAAAAATGGTCTGTAGAAATAGATTTATTCTCTATTGGGTTATAAAGCACGGAAAAAGTCTTTGGCATGGAAATGGGGCATGTATTAATCCCTTAACAGTTTCTTTGTTTTCATCTAATAAGATGACCCCTTCTGTTTTGGAGAGGGGTTGTAGTCTTCATTCTTCTAAGAATCCGTAGAATATTTGAGATGTTTATTTATTGTGCGTAATTTTTGTGTGAAACTAATGATTATAAGACTAAAAAAATGAAACAAAAACATGACGTGGGGCTGTCTTTTTCAAACAGAAGCTGATGTTAAAGGCGTAGGAATACTGTACTAGCGTGACTCTTTTCCTATTTTCAATTTTTTTTGCAACTTCTGTTGTTACCCTTTATATCTAAAATAAGACATTATTTATGCTTTCAACATATGCAGTTACTGAAATATAGAAGATCTCCCATACAACGCTTTTTGTGGCATTTTGGCGTGTGAATCAAATTCCTTCCCGAGACCCCAATGGGAGGAACGCAGTCCTGTGTTAATACGATAATTCGATACAGTTACGGGCAAAATTGTTAAGAGGTTAAAGTAATAAATAAATGCCAAGAGTGATATTTCTGCCCAGGAAATAAAACGTTGTGAAAATATAGCTTACTAGACTCGATAAAATAAAAAGTAATACCATTAATTCAGATCGAAAAGCTGCGTTAGGCTTCAGTATTCATCGTGTGCAAAGGAGGGGGAGAGGAGTAAAAAGAATTTAAGACAGAGGTAATTTACTTTAAAAGCTCTATTCGTTATCAGATACCAATATCGGAACCTAAAAACCTGTTACGAATTTTTTCAGTATATTTGCATCTACTGTAAATAAAACATACTGAGCCAGCGTTTAACACGAAGGCTTACTTCTTTAAAAATTAGGCGTTAATAAAGCCAATCTACGTGAACTCTCATTTCATTATGAAAGGAGACAGGCAATAAATTTAACAATTCCATACGTGCAAAGGCCTGTTGTATTTAACCCCTTCTAAGGCCGTGTTACGTATACTTACCACCAAATTCATCAATTCTTAAATGCAATTTCTAAGGTTGGCGCAAACTCTTGCCAATGTTTTTGATGAAATAAAAACCTGGATGTTCCTGTTTCTCATATCAAACCATAATGAATTGTCTTGATTGATAATTAAGTATTAATTAAGTAAATTAATTAACAAAAAATTAATGTCATCAAATAAACTTAATAAATATCTTTTCTTAAATTGATCTCATTCCCAAAGTTATTTTAAAATACTACTACGAGAAAAAATGGCCCTTTAAAGGTTTAAAACGAATTTAACGTATCGAACGAATATAAACGAATTTAAATAAGACTTTTATTAGTGTATTAATAAGCAGAATTTTTGCATTTTGTTATTTTCTGTCTTTTAGCTTTTAATTCATAATTCATTGTTATGCATATTCCATAAACTCGAAATATATATTTTTCGAAATCGCTTCTCTGTCGCGCCACAGGTGAGGAATCAAAATTTAATTATATGACTCTAAAATAGTAAAATAATGTATTTTTATCCAAAATACGCAAGTGTGCAAAATTTAAAAAATTCTACTACATCAGAGAAAAATCAATTACATATATTTCCTTTCTTATAAACATGAAATAAGTCAAGTTAAATACATTTGATGAAAGCCAATTTTAGGAATACACTTTTATAACCGTACTAAAAATAGATTTTTAAAATCTTTTTCTTTATAGCCTTTCATCATCATAAACGTTATGGAATCTCGCGATGAATTTCTTCTCAATTTCACTATAAGGTGGCGCCACGGTATGGAATCCAAAGTTAATTAATTGATTAACTGATCATTAAGTTTGAAAAATATTGAAATACTCTATTGTCATTGAGAACATACAATTGTATGAAATATGAAAACTCTATGAAATCAGGAAATGAGGAGAAAATGCATTTAAAATCCCTATCTTCACGAGCATGAAGGGTAACAAGTTAATTAAAAATGTGTTATAAAAGTGCACAAAAACAAGAAATTCTTTGGAATTATGCAGTATATTTATAGTAAATGAACTCTATAAATTTGTACTTACTCGCAGTGATTGTTAATTAATTTAGATTGAAATGTACTGCCAACGAGAAGGAAAAACAAATCAAAGAAGCCTTAAGAGGGGCTAGAATCGTCATTTATAAACTGAAATTTGAATTTTTGTGGTTGGAGTAGGAGTTTATTGTAGTCGGAGGACGACTTGCCGAAATTATTTTTGTGGTTGGGCGTTATTTTTATTCAAGAAATTTTAAAATTTTGATAAATGGGAATTTTAAACGATGGAATACTGAATTTTGTATTGAAATGTTTCAGGTTGTTTAGCGAAATTCTTGGTAGCGATTTTGCGTTTAAAATGATTTTTTGGTTTAAAATATATTTTAAGTATGTTCAACTTACGCAATATATTTCTTAAGATAATAGCCAGGATTGGTTTATTGGATAAATAATCATTTCGTATTTTAAGCTGAATGAAGATTATTTTAGAACCGAAGTCCTAATTTTGAACCTTTGTAAGATAGCTCTGACGGCACTAGAGAGCGAACGCCTCTTTGCAAACTTTCATATTCCATCAAATGAGGTTCCTAAGACATTCAACACGCCTCAGACCAAGATCTTCGGCGAATTTCAATCTCATAGGGCATTCTGATCCTAGTTTTTAGTTTAGTTTTAGTTATATTAACATCCCGTTTTGAAGAAACACGAAGGCCATTTTGGGATGGGCCTCGTCATTTTGAACCTTGGTTAGATGACGAGGACGACACCTTAGTTGGCACCCCCCTCTCCAAACTTCCGAACCACAACAACGGCAGGACGTTTGACCCCTTATGTATGACGTAACGTGCAGCAGGCCAATACACGACGGATCTTCAGTGGAATCGGGTTTCAAACCTGGAACCTTCCGGCTCAGAGGCCGACATCTTACCACTAGGCTCATTCTGATCCTAGAACATAAAACAAATCCGCAGTTAATTCTCAATGTATTTGTCTTTGAGAAGTCTTAGTTTATAAATTAATTCAGAGATATTTTCCAAATTTACAGTAAAAAAGAATTAAAATCTATGTATTTTTTCATTAGGTTCAAATGAAATTTTGATTACACACACATCGGTACTGTTATGAAAAAATTAAATCATCTGTCTTCCTTTTAAACACTTTATTTAACCTAACTTCTGTCATGTTTGTAAACTTGGAATTTCGTAATCTTTTTTACATTCATTTCCTGATGTACTAGAGTTTTGAAATTTTGTACTCTTGTATTCACTATTTTAATATTTTCAAAGCATAACTATCAGCTAATCGATTAATTTAATTAAATTTTGATTCCTTACTACTGGTGCCTTCCCCCGGGGGGGGGGACAACGAGTATGTGGATGAGAATCCGCCGTTTATATAAGCTTGTTCTCGCTTCTCCTGGGGGTGCAATAATTTTGGGAATGTGTCACCCCCTCCAGTATAGTACGTACCTCCTTCGGGACGGGTCGGGCCGTGGCCGGTAATGACTAATAGGACTCCGGCCTCAGTACTCAAGCTACTGCAACGGCTATCATTCAGAGTTACCTGGGTGCATAGGCAGGACAGGGGTAACACGGTTTACGGTTACTGTTGTTGCCGACTGATTCTGAATTTTAAAAAATTATTTTAACCTTCGGTCGGGCGCAATACAAATGCCAACACATTTGGTGCAACTCATCTGCGAGATTAAAAGTTAAATTTTTGATTAGGCTTAAGAAAAAGCTGCTCAAACTGAACAGCTTTTTCTTAAGCCTAAAACTATATTTGCGTCTTTAAATAACTTTTTCTGTATTTCTTTGCCATTTCAACTAACAAAATATCCAGGAATTCAGGTGGGAGTTGACTTTTGTTTTCCCGTAAGGTTCCTTAGCAACGGCAACTGTTTTCGTTGAGAGCCTAAAATAATTCGACAGTTTTGAAACAGTCTATTGAAAATAACGATCAATATCATTGAAGTAGGGACTGGGACACAGGTATACGAATTTTCGCAGGCATATAAAAATAAATTTTGAGAAAAATTTGGGAAATCAAAGATGCAAACGTAATCAGGCTGAACTCATCTACCAGATTAACGTGCCCCTCACGTGCATCAAAATAGCCCTAAAGAAGAATCCACGATGCCCTAGCGTGGGTGGTAGGGAACCAAGAAGCTACTAGAGGTCCCACACCTTTCTCGGTAAAGCCCGCACATAGCACAAAAAATATGGGTGCTTCATTTCACAGATTAAATGCGGCCGACGAAAGGTTAAGATTCCATAATATCTAAAGCGACGAAATATAAATTAAGGAGTAAAAAGAAGAAAATGTTTAAAATAAAAAAAAAATCTTATTTTTCGTTCATTAATAAAAGTGTGTTTATAACGAGTGTTCTTATTAAATTTCTGATAAAATAAAAAAACAATTAAATAGTGTATATAGGGGAGAAATTAAGTTATGAACTAAGTTTAAAATGACTTGAAATAATTTATTTTGAAAAAAAAGCGATTAAAATTGTATTTCCAAACTACTTTTAATTGCAGGATTTCGATAAAAAATTTAAAAGAACGCAATGATTAATAATCTTAAAGAGTTTCAATATTAAGATTTTTTTAAACCAATTACTTAATAATTAATAAATGCAGTTTCCAAAAGAATTTATGTGCAAAATCATATTTGGCAAATAAATAATTTCTTGTTTTATACACTGTAAATGAAATAAAATAATTTCAACAGTTCAAAATGCAGCTTAAAGGAATCTTTCATATCATATGTGAATTTATTTGAATAATTTTAGCTTAAAAATAAATTTCAATGTAACAGAAAAATAATTTAGCATCACTGAAAATCACTTAATAACGTACAGATTATTATAACAAGCTATGATTTTACTAAAATATTATATATTTCTTACATTTTTATATTAATCAGACATAAAAGTACTTCGTTTCCTTTCAATAAAAAGTTCATTTATACTCTCTACGTAAATTATAAATTTGTTGCTAAGCTTTATTGTTCAACAATCTTCTTCCAATGATGGTCGAAAGAGTCATTTTTGCAGAAAAATTACCCAACTTTCTATACATAGTATAATAAAGTTAATAAATAATTATACAAATTACTTCCAAATATAATACGTTTTCGGGGAATTATTTTCTTCCAAGGGTTTTCATAATGGAATTTCATTATTTTAAATCTGAAGCAAGGTACGGTGTAGAAAAACATTTTAGTGTAATTGCATATTACTTACAAAGACTCCTTTAAGTAAAATCAAATAAAAGTTTGATAAAATTTACACTTTACATTTTTAATATCTAAAGCCCTTCGAAAATATATTAAACCACTTTCTCAAAGTATAATCTACTTAAAGATAGAGCTTCCGTCACACCTACGGGCAAATAAGAGGATTTTAAATACAGGAGATTATTAACTATGTCGGAAAACGTCAAGAACAGATTTCACTCTTTCGTTATTATACCAAGAAACTTAATTATTATATGCTGCTTCGTTGTTTTTAACACATTTACCGAGAACAATTAATCCTATTGTATTTTAGAGTATTTAATTAAATATTTTTTTTAACTCGATCCCAAAAGTAGATGCAGACAGTTGAAATATTTACCTGAAACTTTATTTAATTGGAAATAGTTTTTGGTTTATCCATTAATATTTATTAGTCATATTAACAATGCTATTCTTGAAACAATTAAATCAATTAGAGTAACTACAACATTAGAGAAATGCTTTTAGTTTTTTCTTATCAGTATATAGTTTTCCGATTCCACTGGTGTCGGTGATTGTTCAATTAAGCCTGATGTAAAAAAATGTACTCTTAAAAAAACTCGGAGGAAACTTGCCCACATCCGTGTTTCGCTTACGGGGACAACCTCTAGAAGCCAACCCAAACCTCAGCTAGCAATTCGTTCGCAAAAAAATTATTATAGTAGTTTTGGAATAATACTGGTTAGGAGCACACTCCAGGAGCTTTAGCTAGCTTTTCAGCTTGAAGGAGCTTTTCTCCTAGAACAGTAGGAGCTTTATTAATGTGAGTTTTCGGTTTATATCTCTGGACCTTAGAGTGAGCTTGTTTGTTAACTAAAATAGTCTTTTTATTTTAGTCAAACAAATCATAACGCATACCAATAAATACCGCCCGTGTTCTGGCTGTATTTTGTAGGCCTTTCTATGATAAATAAATTATACTCGGGGAGAGCTGTGTGTCGGCTGCTCTACCCCAGGGCTGGAATCTTGGTACTCTCTCCGGTGACCTCTAAGATCTTATACCTTCTCGTGTAGGCAGGTTGACTTGGAATAGGTTAAGGAGCCTACCCAGAGAAAATTTTACTACTACGTTCAAAAAGTTCCAGAACTTTTATTACTACAAAACGAATGCTGAGAGAACCTGCTTATTTGGTATTTCCTTCGAAATAACTACTCTGTGGGATTGCGCATCTTTACCAGCGTTCATACAAAAATGTACTTGCGAATGACAAGCCTCCTTTTGTCGCCTGCTGCAGTGACTTCGTCTCTGCGTTTCTCCGGAACCTAAAGAAAGATTTCTTCATCTGAGGAAATCTTTACATGGGCCGAGAGCAAGAAATAAGCTGCTTGTGGAAATGAGGGAATGTGATGTTTTGACAGGTAATTTTTCACCAGAAGCGCGCTGTGGACAACGGAAGTTCCCGGCAATGGAAGTTTTAAATGTCTTTAAACAAGATCTTCACACATGCGGTATGCGCTGTACATATTCGAACTGAATAAAACCTGATTTGTTTATTCAGTTCACATGATACTCTTTTTGCTGGTTGTGAGAGAAATAATTCATTTGTATTTGGAAAATACTTTGAAAAATTCCAGAACTTAATGAACATACTTGCCCAATTACCATGGGGCTTTGCCCTTTTTGTGTCTAAGGTGCCTTAACCGATCTTCATAAGGCCGTTCTTCCTCGGCAGTTCGACACTGTGACTTTGCCACCTCGTCAGCTTCATTTTTTTAATATTTTAATTTTATTTTTAAACGCAATAAAATTTTGAAATTCTAATTGCTTTGAATAAATTTTCGACAGATTTTGAGAAGAATGATACCTAACACATATACATCTTTAGGATTTGATATAAGTTTGGTGTGATGAATTTCATAAAAATGTGACTGATTTTCGCTTATTTTTTGAAATAGAAAATATTATCTTCCACTTTTACTTATTTCTAAAAGAGTGTCTTTCCTCTTACAATAATATCAGTTTATTCCATTGTCTTTTCTTTTCGGAGAACGTATTAAAACATTTGACACATAATTAATCTGAGCGGAAAATTACAATTTTCAATAATCGTTTTGTTTTGCGTCAATTTCAGTTACTCAGTTTAATTTAGGTAGAAATAACTCTGCTGTGATGAGTAATTAATAAAGGAATTTTAATTAACCAAAAGCTAATTCTTTCCAAGTAAATAGTAAATCGGGAACACTCTTCAACGGTATGAGAGTACATTGGTTAAATGCAACTAACAACAGACATTTAATTAAACACTTCAAAACAAATTACGATTAAAGGCAAACAAGAAAGCAGTAATAATTAAGTTTCGGGGCATAAAAACGCAAGAGAGAAATCTGGTCTTGACGTTTTCCAACATAGCTAATAATCTTCTGTATTTAAATTCTTCTCTTTCGCCCGTAGGTATGAAGGAAGTTCTGAATTTAAGCAGATTATAGGCTAAGGAAATGCTGAAAATATTTTCAAAACCCTCTAGAGATAAAAAATGAAATTATTAATTTTTTATTAAGAGATTGAATTGATTTTACGTAACGGAGACTTGCTCAGAAAAATGAAATTAATTCAAAATGTTTTTCTACTTTTTCCCCCTTCAAACTTCAAATGTCTTTCATGTAAAATCTTAAGAAAAACAAGTTATTGAAAAGATGTTGTAGACTGTAACGAAAAAGAGACTGTCTTGGATGAATGATATTTTGAGTATACTAGACCTCAGGATGGCTTAGCCATTTATTTTATGAAAATATTTTTCCTCGAAATGACTACTTTCGAGGTAGAAGTGAAACTGAGTTGGAATAGTCATCATTTTTCACCTTCGGAAGACAGTTCTGAAACAATTTTATTTCACGTATTGTGTAAATACCATGTAAATAGCCTGAATCGAACATTTTTTATAATGCTAAAGGCTGTGTTATATCCTCTGATGCTATAAAGCATGCGAGCCACAAAATGTCCCCACCTCGTTTCGAAGTCTGTACAGCATCAGCAGATTTCTTGAGTATATAAAGTGAGTCGTGGGCATTCAGAAAACATTGCATTGATTTCTGTTATGAATAATCGTAGATATGTTAGACTTTGTAAAGGGCGATTATCATGTTATGGCGAAGCCGATTTCGTTCGGCTTTCCATTCAGGTGGCTAATTACTTATCGAGTGTTGTGTTACAGTGCGTAAACAGATGATCATAAATGCATCGCAATTATTTAATACTTTGAAATGTTGGCTTTTTGATTGACATTCATAAGACTTCTTCTAAGACTAAACAAACATTTATTATAACATTAAAAAACAACTATTACACTTCGTATCTGCGTACCACGTAACATCGTTCAACCGTACTCGTACTCATATCATCTCTTATTTTAAATCAAATTCAAAGTGAGTCAACATCTGACTGTTGCCACTCATCTGATATCATACACTATTATAACAATAAATAAGTTGAATTATGCTTTTGTCAGGCATAAATATTAAATATGCTTACAGATTCTTACTATATATTTCTGCCCAACGAACAATTAGCTTTCAGTCCATAGGAACTGACGTGGCCTAAATGGAATGTCCAATGTTAGTTCCCAGGGACTGACGACGAGCTTCACGCGTTAATGTCTGCCTGGACAAATACAACAACCTATCCGAAACTGCATAGTTAGTGAATTTTTACCATGTTATTAAAACGTGAGGGAGATGGCAGAATGATAAGATAAAGAATAAGGGACGCGGAAACTGCAGAGAACCACAAGCCATAGATCAGAAAGGTGAGCGGTGGTTGCGATGATGTTTTTGGCCCAAACAACAGAATACAGAGGAGAAATTGACTACCAGAATTAGCCAAGGAATTTTCAGATGTGCATCCGAAACGACGGTGTAACGATCATTGTTACATTTTTGGATTCGAAATAAACGGTGGTCATAGCACCTCGGTCATCTGGCGAAAGGTTACCATCTCTGATAAATAATGTGTTCTGCTCTATAAGAGAAATGGATAGCGGCTCATACAACGGGAAACATCTGAGAATAAACACATCGCAACGATTTGCAGATTACTGCAAATAGGTGGATGCGGGAGTGGTCTAACTTATTCAAATTTCAACTATACATATACGCACAATCATTGAATCTAGAATAAATATTTAATAGCAAAATATATACCAAGAACTTATTTACACATCCCAAAATTGGGTTAAACATATTTAGATGTTAGGGAAAGAATATCTCCCGCCTGAGTGCCCTCTGGACACAAGTCTCAGCAGAGCTTCTGCCAGAATCCATCTAAAGCCGCGTTCCTACGACTTGCCTTTCCAGGAGTTTCGTCCGCGGTTCGCGTTTTTCCCCGTTGTCGGAACAGGACAAATGATATGGCTCGTGGGCTTGTAAGTGCATCTGTTGTTTCCCGCTTTATGGCGGTAAATAGCTCGCACGTCAAAGGAAGGCAGTGTGACCAGACGGCGCCTGTGCATCCGTTCACTCGAGCTCTGCCGAGAGATTTGCAAGGCCACGTGCCGTAGGAACGGAGCGACAAGTTGGAATTCCACCGACCACAGCCCACAAGTACGAAGCTCGAGCGACTCGAGGTTTGCCAAGTCACAAGCCATGGAAATAAGGTTTCAGATTATCATGAATCACAGTTATGGTTAGGGAAAAATCTGGAGCCATCTCAGTATTTAATAACACACTCCTAGGGAGTCATCAACCACATGTGGTCATTTCACCGCCAGTGTCCACTTCAACACCTGGATCGCATCTGCAAAACATCTGAGAATGCAATTAGCATGCCTTTCCTATCCGCGGGAGTTCGCTGAACGAATACTCTACAGCAGCATTATGATCTCTAAAATGTTTCCGTAACATTCTCTGGTTGAACTCATCACTGTGAAAGACACTTTGGTCAAGTTTATGCATGTTTCGCTTTTTACAGACCACTAACACCCTCATATGAAAATGGTCTTCTCCGAGACTGATAGCGCCTTCCCGCATTATATTGTGACGTGCCACATCTAACATTGTACTTGGGTGATTAAAAGAGAATGAAGATGAATTCAAGGTGCTTGAATGTTCCCTAAACTCCATAGACTTAGACGGAATCGAGAAAATACTGGATCATCTCGATCGTGGTGCTCACTCACTAGATTGCCGACACAACCTGTAGAATCTCAGATACACTGGAATGAGCATGAATCCATATCCTTGCGACCACCTTCTAGTATATTACTGAATCACTTCCAGACCGTCTACTGGGTCACAGTGGCCTAGTGGTAAGGTTCGGCTTCGGGGGAGGGTTCCAGGTTCGAAACCCGATTCCTCTGAACATCCCGCTGGTATGCGAGATTGATGCATGTTTAAGCAGACGTTGTTGGTCAAGCGTCCTCTAATTGGTGTCGTGCGGTAGCTTGGAGAGAGAAGAACCAGCCTCATCTGGCCGAGGCTTAAGATTACAAGGTCGGTCCCAAAATAGCCCTCGTGTAGCTTTAAATAGAGACATTAATATCTCTAAACTTAACACTGGAACGTCTATATGCAGCTGTAGATGGAGGATATTGATTAGTACTTTGAATCATTGATACTCTGGATATTAATTATTGGTCACATTAATGTGAATCGACTCTGTAATTCATGCGAAGTAATTTGCGTAACAGTCTTCAGTTATGAAATATGATAAGTAATTTTTCCTCAGCTCAAAATGCTTATCGTCGGATTTATCATTTATATAGACGGTAAAATTGCAACTCAACCGTATTGAAGCGTTTTTGCTTATAAGTCTAGAAAGGCGTGGAATAATTAATGTTAAATTATAAGAAAAAGCAAAATACTTTTAGAAATTCCCATCATGCATTTATACATTTTTTTCTGTTGGCAAACTGCTTTTTCTATTGCATTGCTATTGTATTTAAAAAATAATAAAAATAATTCACTTACAATAACTAAAAGTTTTCCACACTGTTTAATTTAACTAATCAATTTCTTAATTAATGGCTTTTTGTTCAAAAGATTATGTTTTTGCCAATCATAAACTTTCCACTTGAATTTTGTTAAAAACATAAGTTCGCTGCTATTAAGTAACTCTTCAAAAAAAATTGCTTTGTTTTCATGCTTTTGTACTTTTGTTTCTTCATTTTTAACAGTAATTTTCTATCTAAGCAATGCGAATATAATTTTTTTGCCGAAAGCAATTTTTATTAACTTTTCACTTCAATTAAAGTTGTTGACATTTTGTGTTAAAATATTTACTCAATCATGATTTTTTTATTTTTTTAACTTCAATTTTTTCACATGCGGAAGAAACGAATATTTTTACTTTTTACATAATGTTTTCAACGAACATGATGCTTTAATTTCAGATCAGTATCATGAAAACATTTTTTCATTACCACTATTTGCTTTCCAAATAAATGCCCATTGAAAAGATAATTTCTTTAAAGATTGCTTTAAAATTTTTTTTGAAATATTGGGTTAGTTGTCGGAACAAATTTGTTCGACAATTTGCGCTTTTTGGAAGGATACGACATGAATTGAACTCTCCCAACCTGGGTGGTTATTTACCCCACCCCCTGCCGCAACCTTCCCTTAAAGCGGACAGAAATGGGCTGTGGTAGGCAAGGATAATTGGACCCCCTACTGAGCTTATCCCCTAAGCCATCTCAGAACCTCACCTCCACACAAAAGAAACCAACCGCCTCAGACCGACTTTCGTTGCTGTTAAGGGAAAATTTCTAAATCGGCCCGGACCGCTTCCCTCGATGTGAGAGGGTTAAGTAAAAACTTTCAATATTAGATTTCTCACCTTTTTGATAATTAATTATGACTCTTTTAAATCAAAGAATATATAGGACAACAAAAACATAGCTTATCTGTGTGTATGTAACTATTAAAATGCGTCTGTTCTTAACCCTTCACTGCATATTGTATCAAATTTGATACATAATTTATTTTTCATGTTAATAAGGAAGATAATTTTTTTTGTTCACTCGTACACGCTGTATCAGATTAGAAATATCATAAGAGACCGGATAATAGTCATTCGTTCCGTTTCCCATGGACAGCACAGGTTCTATTGATCTGTAGTAGTCAGTTATTCAATTCCTGATACACCTATTGACATATTTACTCAGTTTTTAGCATTTAGAAGGAGTTTTGAAGCTTTGATGGTTTCATCAATTGCTTCTACAGGTATTTACCATTTGATATTACTTTTAAAATATTTTTTATTGTTTTATCAAAACGAAATAGTGATTTGGTACTTTCATTAAATTCAATTTAATCATATCACAATTCCGTTTGGATGTTTTTGTGTATTTTTCTGTCGTTATATGTGAACTTTCCATGCCAAAAAACATTTTTTATTTTGAAATTTTAAAAATTGTACATTTAAGGGTTAAATTCTCATATTGAAAATATAGAAAGATAAATTACTGGTAATCGTCAAATAATTCGATATCGAGATTTTCATATATCTCCATATTTTAGACCTCGCTGAGTCCAAAAATCCATGTCGTGTCATCACTGTGTTTACAGATGGACATACAGATAAACAAAATAACAAAATCACAGAACAAGTTAGTAGGGTGAAATTTTACATTCTATTTCTACAAGTACTGTAATGTCGCCCAAAAGTGATAGGACTCATTCAAAGTTCGTCGAAATTGTGTTTTATATAGGGGAAATCAGGGCAAGATAGCAAACGGCTATCTTAAGTTCATTAAGTTGTGGCGCCTTTCTACGGATACTGCAACCCTGCGCACTTCTGTGTACAAAAAATTGCGTGGTGAAGCCATTTCAATGCCACCATTTCGTTATATGTGTTCGTGTTTTATGCCTTACGTGTTGTAATTTTCAACACGTTGTTCTCTAGATGATGGGAGATTTTCAATAATTTACGGCCACCTAAACCACCGTAACGGCGCATTTTCTATCTGATAAAAATGCGCTCTCATTAAAAAAAATGTAGTAGTAACAGTTTTAGGTTTTTCTTTATTAATTTTTGAAATGTGTCCCACAATTCTCTGACACCCTGCATATAAGCAAAGATAAAAGCCAAAAGATATTTAAGGTGTCACCACTATGTAAAAATGTAAAAAAAAAGCTATTGACGTTAATTTTTTTTGATGAATTTTTATCTTCAAATGTGTTAGTGTCAATTATATATATATATATATATATATATATATATATATATATATATATATGTGTGTGTGTGTGTGTTAGGTTTTATTCAGAATTAAATTGAGATGATATGCAAAATTTGTGTCCATATTTTGTCGAATTAAGTTCTATCTAGAGATCTTTTTAAAAAATTTCACATGCGCCCTATCACTTTTGGGAACCACTTTATAAATTATATTAAGCGAAATCCGTCAAAGGGAAGTCTGTGTGTCTGCTTGTCAGCGGGGCTGTGAACACGATAGCTCAAAACAGGAACAAAACGGAAAAATAAAATTTGGTATGTGATTTTAAACCAAAATTGTAGATCTCTATCAAAATTTGGAATAGATGCGCCTAGAGAAACTAAAATCTGTTTGCAGACTTGTCTACCCGTGTATATTTGACCTTTGTAAGTAAACGCATCCAATCTAGATGTCAGAATTTTAGTATGTGTTCATTATTCAAAGATGGTAAATAGTGTCGAATTTTTGAACCAATTTGTGAGTAAGAAGATATATATATATGTAATAATTTAACATTTTCTTAATTTTAAAAACACTTCATAGATTTGAATTCATAAAATTATTTCTTCTTAAGTTTTAGTATACTGAATGTAACCCTCTGAGATCCGGTTTAAACCGCTCTAAAGCGTTCGGGGATTTTCCCGTGTCTGAGCAACGTAAAAAGTTTTGACCGCAACGCTGTTCCTTTTTTTTCACTTTCTCGTATACGAAGTATACAAAGAGAAAGTTTTGTAATCTTCTAAAAATTCGAACGCGAGATTTTGACGAATCTCCACGTTTTAAACCTCCCTGAGTCTCAAAAACACAATTTTGTAATTATGTTTGTCTGTGTGTCTGTGCACACGATCACTCGAACACTATTAGAGATGCAAGGATGAAATTTGGTATGTAATCTTTGCACATAAATTGTAGGTTTTTATTAAATTTTTGACAAAATCCGTCGACGGGAAGTCTGTCTGTCCGCGTTCATTTGAACACTATATCTCAAAAACTTGAATAGCTAGATGGATAAAATTTGGTACACAGTTTTATCATCATGAATGTAGGTCCGTATCAAATTTTGCACCAAATCTGTCGAAGGGTTGATTGTCTATCGGTCTGTATAATCGCAATGACTTCTTAACAAAATTACTTAGATAAATGGAATTTGGTATGTGAACTTCTTACAGTAATTGAAGATTTGTGTCCAATTTTTGTGTCAGTCGGTTAAAAAAGGCGTTCAAACTGCATAATTAATTTTTTCTAATCCGATTCTCCATACGCAGTCGTACTGGTAGCAATCTCTGTGTATGCGGAAGCTATTGAGCGAATTACGTCACTTTGTCCTTGAGCCGGCAAGAGAGGAACCTAGCAGTGTGTGATACATGCGGTTTAATTGGTACGCATCTCTTTGAATGTTACAATGTTACTTCTTTACCTACATATTTTACAATCACTATAATCTACAATGAAAAGCCTTCTGGTAGTCATTGGATTCTGGGTTACAGTAGGTTCGAATTTTTTTATCCACGCGGGGGAGGGAAACAGTACCTTTTTGGGGAAGTATACAAGAAAGTTTAGGGTAGACCACTCCCGCTGGTTGTAATCGTGTAATTGACTGTGAAAGACGTGCCGCCTTCGTCCCACTTTCCGAACAATGGTCACGACTTTGATCAAAACAAATTATCCTTTGAATATTTAAAATTATCTATTATACTTGGAAATTTACTTGCATTTTGGAATAAAAATATGGATAAAATAATCTTGATATGGAATAAAAATAATCTTTACTTGCATGAAATCGTCTGCGACCTGCTTACTTAGACTGTAATTACATATATATATATATTCAATTACATACCCTGTTCTCTTCACTATACAAAGAAGTTAAACAGAATACGTGCTATATTATGGAAGAATACGAGAAAGACGAGGAGAGATGACTCTCTCCATTTTATCTCCCGTAGAAAAAATAATACCCTCTTAATCCTTTATTTACCATTGTCCCTCTTTCTGGAATGCTTATTTTTTTACCTATTTGTATCTTACGAAGGATTTTTTTAGGTTTTATTGTTGTTTTACTGTTTATGGCGAACTATCTGCTTTTTATAGCTGTTAGTTCAACAGCAGAAACTCAATAAATATAATTTTGCAAAGCAAACTAAATAAAAATAAATAAGTAAAATGCACATGTGGATGGCGTGACATACTGAACGAACGCTTTATCCCCATCAATATTGAAAAGACAAAAAACCGGGCATCCGAAGAGCCTAAACATCCCTACAAAATTCTCACCACCTTTCGTAAAGTGTGATTGACTGAATACCAGAGGCACATGCTTTTTTGTTAGAATGGTTCACCCAGGTAGGTTTGAGGAACGGGGAGATTATCTTAGAAATCTCATCTTAGTCAAGTCCATTTCCTTGTAATAAATCCCTCTAATAGCTATCAGCCATAAGCAGAGCCCTGTTTTGTGTATCAACCCTTTAAGAATGCAAAGCTATCATGGCGTATTTTGAGGGAGGTAGGGAATTTCTCTTATCTTTGAAACTCGGGCGTTTCAGTATTCTGAGGTCCCTGAGTTCCATAGTCTTTAGAATTAGAGGGTAACAGAAAACGGATAAGTTTAAACAAATGGTACGAGCCAAATAATTGATATCGGTATTGTATGCACTCTAACTTGCTAGTACATGTGATAAGTAGCTATTTTTGGATGTTCTAAGGAGAATAGTGCTATTCTGCATTTCATAGAAATTAGTATCAGCACAGAAACGCCCAGGACCTCAAGCAAGTAAACTGATGGAAGGACAAGTTATCACAGGTGCTTGATTTGATCTAGAGAACCGCTCCATTGTGCCAGCGAAAGCACAGAAGAGATGAACTTGCTGCAAGAAAGAAATGACTAAAGTGTGCGTGATAAGCGAAATGTTGAAGTCGACGACAGATGTTTTGTTTCATTCCATACACCATAAAGCACAATAACATCATAAAATCATTTTTTTGTTTATAGTGCTTATTACAGTTTATTGCACTAACAAAAATATTGTGGATTTTGATAGCTTATTTACCAACTTTCCTAAAATGGGACGGTCCATAAGTTCTATACTAACGTACTTAAAAACTCTTGACAACAGTTTTCATTTCATATATAACCCATTTTCCTTTTATTTTCATTTCTCATATAATGTGTAAATAACAAATTCTTAGTGTTGTTCATTTCTCTTTCTTTATGTCTTTAATCTAAGAGAAAGCCCTCATTCATCACTATTTTTTCTACTTCAGGTAATTGCATCGTTCAGCTCTTTGTGTAATTACAAGCACTCAGGTTCTGAAGTATCAAGTGTTCTTCTTCTTACACTCTGTAACACATGCCAGTGTCGTATCCCCAGGCTACCTTGGCAATCTCTTTTTAGTGTTATAATCGTTTTTCTTTTACTTCTAATCGTTGTTTACTGTGAATCTGCCGACTTTGGCAATATTTACTTTTATGTGTTACTTATGGAGAACTATCCGCCTTTGGCGATAAGTTTCTTCTCCGAGAATATAGGTTATGCTTAATTTTAATTAAATAACTTATATGTACTACTTTGGGCTTAACTTTTAATAGCTAACTTCAAGGTTAATGGTTAAATTGTTGGATTAAACTTTTTAAACTTTCCGAAACTTTTCAAGGATTGCTCTTCACAAACTATTAACTCTGGAATTTCGGAGTGTGTAACTGTTTAATATCTTTTTCTATGCTTATTTACTTATACTTTTCCTGACAATTGTTTTTATATAACGCCCTTAAGAGTCAACCTTTCTAAATTCCATATTTGGGTACTAGAACTGTAGCATTTTATACATGACAAAATAAATCGTATATTTACGATCATGCGCGATACTTACACAGCACAAAATCCAAAGAAAGCATTAGTTTTCAAATCACTTTTCTTCTTTAAATTATAAAATTTAGCAAAACTACTGGAAATCTTCTTGCTAGATTTTCTTGTCAGCTTATTATAAACCCAGTATTTTTAGTTTACCATCTCTTCAAACAACTTGTAATACAAGACAGATAAATGAAATTTTAGAACTTGTTTATATCTTCAACTCTCAGCGTCCTATCTATAGGACAGTTGGCTATTGGACTAATCCAAAATATATTCCATTCTTTCTTTTCTGCTTTTTCTGATAAGTCAATACGTGTTTCCAAACTCTTGAACAATCTTCAACATATATATACTACCAGTTAGCCAGATTTTTAAGTCAAAGTCTCGTTATTTAAAATATTTTTGACTTTTCCTTTGATTTAATTTGTAGGTAATCCAAGTAATTAGAAAGTAAACTTTAGATTTGATATTTTAATATTTTAAAATTTTTCTTTATATGTATGTTTAGAAAGGTTTTCTCAAGTTGTTTTTTATCGATTTTTCAGTAATTTTTCTAGAAGAATAAACACAAAGAAAAACTCCCTAAATTTTTTTCGGATTTTAATTTTAATTCATAGTTATCTTCTTGTTGTTAAATACATAACTTAATAGAAATTTATTGAAATTTGTGCCTTATATCAATTATATTGCTTTATATGACAGAGAGCAATAGAAGAGGAAAATCTGATTAAAAATTTGCTTGCTTTTCATTAATATCCTCCAGATTTCTGAATTCTAGTGTGCTACAAACAGAAAAGACTTAATTTAATATGGTCTCATGGGTATGATCATATTCAGTATCCTAGTAGGTTCATTAACATCATGATCCTTCGTTTCACACAATAGGAAACCCACTTTCAAAATCCATGTACACACTTAAAATGTGAATGAAATCTTCGAACTGTTTAAAATCGCTCTAAATGAAAGTTCTTAGAAAAATTATGGCGAGTCATGATTGCGTGAATATTTAATGACATTTCCAAAATACCTTGAGGCAGTTTTATTATCAACAATTGATATGCTTCGAGTAGGAATGTAGAAAAGTCTTTGAATTCTGGCGATTGATTTCATATGAGAAAACTAAAAACGAGGAAATAACTTGATTAAATTGTTTTAATCACTGCTTTGCTCATTTAGCTGAATATGTTTTAGTGATGGATGAGGGAGTTTAAAATATCACACATGAAGCCCAGCTTCTAACAGCTCCTTAATTAAACGCTTTTTTCTATGTCACTAGAAAACTCAACACATCTATCTACAATTTAGACTACACTATTTTCAGTTGAGCTGTATTTCGTTGTTAAATATAGCCATATGAATTAAGAATCTTCCTATATCTTTGTTTATCATTCAAAGAATATATAAAAGGACTATTTCAAATCCCATTAAACTGTCTAATCAGGATAGATTTCCTTTTAATTTGCTACAAAACACAGGTAAATGAAAATGCAGGAACTGTTCATATTAATTTATATGACTCTCAAAAGATAGATACAGTGGATGCTAAAAGAATGTTGTCTCGCCTGAGGAAAAACTCGTTAATACCTTCCAAATAGCTGAACTGGAATGGACGACAACGAGCAACAGCTTTATTTAGCCTTTTATATTAGCAGCTTATAGAGCCCATGGTCATAAATAGTATCAAAGAGCTAGATTCTTCGGAATCGCTATATTTGTATATATCAATAAGAAACTTGTTCTGCATGGTAGATGCAGTCTATTTCAATACAGGATTTCTAAAATGAAATTCAAGTCTTTGAA
>BGPR01029090.1:2781-19502 GCA_013235015.1 Araneus ventricosus | reverse complement strand
CCTAGAGTGCCTAGCAAAATTCCGTAGGTTAAGAGAGTTCCAAAAACTGTGATTATGAGTGATCTATCTAAGACGTATATATTCCATAAAGTTAAAAAATTCTTTTGAAAAGAGCATTTTTGGATTCCAAACTTCAATTCTTTATCACTAGTTGGAATCTTATATGGCAAACTCATCACATTGCTCTTGGCTCTTTTTGTGGTTTCATTAGCGATTGATGCAGGTACCATAATTAGCAAGAGATGGGACAGCACGTAAGCTCCGTTAACGCATGAAAAGAATAAAAATACTGGAGGATAATCGGTATCAAAAGCTATTCTGTAGCCAGTCCAAAAGAGAGAAGTCATGGACAAAAGGATTATATTAAAGGCATGGAAACCAAAACATTCTTCGAAATGATTCATGCAGTTTGTTACTTCTACAAATATTTTATATATTATATTATACTGTTGACTGAAACCGTTCAAATTGTTATATTCAAGTAGATGCCTGAATAAGCATCGAAAGATTAGGCAAACAAGACAATAATACAAAGCAAAGAGAGAGATAACTGAATTCATTATTAAATAGCTTAAGATGTCAATGACAAAAAAAATTAAGAAACATGTAGAATCGAAGTGGTGTGCGTACATTACGCTTCTCCTATTGGAATCATTTTTGTTAAGAGCTAACATTGACATTACGTAATGGATGAGAATAAAAGTTATCGCAGAGGCTTCGAAAAAGAGAATCAGTTTCGATAGACTACTCTTTGGTTTTGGTTTATGATTCGGCAACTTCTTAATTAATACATTCAAATCTTTTATAATTTGTAGCAACTCTTTTCGCTCCCGGTAAAGAGATGTATAAAATAATAATCTAAGAATAATCAGAAACGAATGAGTTGATTCTGATCTTTTATCTGGCATAATAAACCACCATGTTATTTGTGTAAAAATTCTCAAGAGTAGAATAATAAAGCATAAATATTTCAAAAATTTATATAAGTAGTATTTCTTATCCTTTATTCGGTTGTGTCTCGAAGCAACGAAACCAAAGTTTTCTTCTTTTGTAAAATCTCGAACATTGATCCCAGAAATTGACAGGAACAAGAAGATCAGCTTAAAATCTTCCATGATAGAATCCGTAACAAATTATATACTATATAGTCTTCTTCCTTTTTGAATCAGATTTCAATTCCTTTAATGTTCAGAGACCCTCGTACAGTATTTGTATTCCAGCATATACGCGGATGAATCATTTTGATATTCTAAGCCATTTTGGCAGGTGCTGTTTCCGCCATCTAATGGCGGTTGAAAATTGCGAATTCCGTTCCAGAATATCTCTCGTGTTTCTTCAGAACCGGACGTAACAAAACTCAAACAATCTGTTTATTTTTGGACAAAATTTATCCACCTTTGAGTCTTTTAGTATCGAAGAAATGGTTATTTTTAGTATCTTACGGAGTGAAAATGATTAAATTTCTTTTTGTTTACATTCAAAATGAGGAAGAATGTTACAATCTCTTAAAGGATTTAAGTGGCTGTGGTTTCTAGCTTCTTAATATCAATAGAGGTGCAATTCAGAAGTCCGAATTCTTCGCCTTTCATTCGTTAATAAAAAGTATGAAGTAAATTCAATTTGCCCTAAACTATATTCACCACCAAAGTTATTGTCTGGTTGCTAAGTAACCATTTTCTTTTTTTAAGAGCATCACATATCCTGATATGTGTCTTAGTTTTCAACCGACAGATAATTAGGAATATAACATTGAATCAAAAAATAAACGTCCGTTTCGAAACACTCAGTATGAAAAATGATTTATAGTTTTCTAGAGTCTTTGGTTGCTGACTGCTGAATATCAATCGATTTGCAGACTCCAGTGTATGAATCAAAAGAACTTGTGTTATGAATTCAATTTCAAATGACTGGTTTTCCTTCATTTTGTTGTATTTTTAATGGATTTATGAGAATTAAAATTTGAGTTTCGGATACAGATTGTTTAGTTTCTAAAAGAGTACTTCTTTTTCTAAAGTTTTTTGAAGGAGCGAAAATTGAGGACAAGGTGGCTGGGTTCTGAATTTCAAAAAACTACATGTAAACTATTTTTATTGATTTCAAAAACAGCAGTTTACTATTTTAATATAAGTTATCTGGCTTCTCAATACAAATAAATTTAATCAAAAAGCTTCTGGAAGCTCATTTACTTAGTGTATTGAAAAGTAGAAATTATTTTATGTTCATTATTTTTATGTCTCAGTTTTTAGTTTGTAATGTCCTATTAAAAATATAACGGAATAGTAAAATCAATTTTTAGTAACATTCATTACAAATTGATGCCACGCGTATGGCACCAAACTTTAATTAAAATTAAGTGTTTAGCTTATCATTGAAATATCATACATTCAACAAAAATATGCAAGTATACAAAATTTGAAAATCCTAGCAGAACTGGCAGTGAATAAAAAATTGATAACAAAATTCCATCTTTACAAACATTAAAATAATCGAGTTAAATTAAAGTGTATGAAAAGTTCTCATCTATTGTCATTAATTGAATATATAATGGTGTCTTTTTAGTCATAGAAGAATAAATATAATAATGATGTTAGAATTACTAAATGGCATACCAATAAAATGATTATCATAGGGTTTTCTTCTACATCTAGATCACTAGCGTCTTTGGAACCATCATGCAAGAAGCAAAGCACCAAGGAATGCACCTTGAAAAAAAATGACACTGATGTTTTCCATTACTTCTAATGGACCAGTGAAGTCAGATCTGAATTATTTACTAAAATTCATTGGAATTTGCTACCTACGTAATGTATTTTATAGGATTTGAATTTTAAGGAAGGAAATAAATTTCCTGGAAATGGATACGGCCGCTTTGCTATTTGATCAAGTTCAGCAGAACTCAGTCGAGAATGGAAATGATTCATTTCTCTTTTTTACTATTTTATCAAATCACCATAATTTAGAATGAATACTGAAATCGAATAAAAAATTATTTTTGTTGAACTCTTTTAAATAAGGAACAGTAAATAGTATCTGAACAGGTGGTTTTTATGCAGGAGTCATTATCAAAGATGGGTTTTATTACGGCGAACGAATTTTTGATGAAGCATTATCTTTATCAATAATTTATAGTTGGCTTAAGAAATTTCTTCTTGCACATTGGAGTTTCATTGATGAATTTCGTGTAAATCTACGAGGAAATGAGTGATTCGATAAAATATAATCACTTTAGCTAGTCATGCAAGTTGTGATGAAACTGTAGCACCTTTGAACATTTCATGAATCCGCACACTTTCAGTTTTATATGACCGCTTCAGATTTGAGAAGTTGGAACTCGTTAGATCCTTTAAAATTTAACCCAAACCTAAAAAGACTCTTCTGAAAAGTGCAAAATTGAAATGTCAAAAAATTGAACTACGGTGCCTTAAAACATGTAAATGATATTGAAATAGGTGATAGAACTTCGATTTATTCTTATTAATTCGAGACAAAGTAGTAATTCGCTATAATAGGTTCGCTATAATACAATAACATTTTCAAGAGTTTTAATGTGCTCTCAAACCTCATTCCACTAATGCCACCTTTGAAGTCTCTATTATTAATCATTACAATAGTAAGTCTGACGGTATTCTTTCGTTCTCGAAATATTGATTAAATAGAAAGAAAGAGGACACATAGAAAAATATTTTTGTTGATCTGACGTACAAAAACGTTCCTTTTTATTTAACGATTACAAAACAAAACTACTTTTAAGGTTACATATAAAATCAAAATATTGCTATACCATAGTATAGCAATGATAATTGCAGAAACATAAAACATTAAAGCATCCTGAAGCAGTTAAAGTGTACTGGTAAGCAAACGAAATGTTTCGAAAATAAATTGATATTCTAACTAAGATATATATAGTGAAATGACAGACATTTTGGGAAAATGGGATTTTTGATTAATTTTAGATTTTGTCGCTGATCACGCAGTACCTCAAATTTTGTAATCATCAAAGCAATAATAAAACACGATTTAATTATTTAACCGTTACAATCAAGTATTCGAAAGCATGGATTTGCAATCAAGCAAAAGATTATTTCTGGCCATATTATACTTTGAATGGAAATCTATAAGCATTTAGCAGTCTTAGAAAGATCACAGAACCTCGACAGAGTTACTTAATGTAACACGAAGAATTTAATTACGAAACTTTCTATCTCCAATTAACACCACTAAGGAATATACACAAAAGCGTCTCTATTAGTACGATATATTTTACGATAACTCCATGATTTTGCTACGATATTCTGAATGTCGCACAGCATCGTAAAGATATCCTGTGAATATAATAGGGTATCTTGTGCTAATAGGGTTACAATTTCAATGAATGAAGAAATTCTGAATGACAACTCAGCACTCTAACCGATGCAAATCTGAACTGATCTTATCCTTTTTTCCGTCCTCTCATCAATAAATATAATCGGAAAACAATTTAATCCCATACTTCACCGAAACTCAAAACAGCACCAAAGGAAAGATATCAGCTGATCTTTTAAAATAATTGGCACGGTCTTCAGTTTGATCTCCCGTTTGAATGACCTTGCGTTTAACAAGATTTGTTAAGGAGTTTCACCCAATAGTTAAAACGAAGCGGTAAGTTTTTATTCTGACAGAGAATCAATCGCCTAAACAGGCATCTCCTGTTAGGCCCCTTTCACATTATACGGTTTAACCTTTACGGCAAGAATGCATTAGGCCGCATCTTGGTGCTAAACTGAAGAAATGAGTGGGAGCTTTCACACTAGCCGATCGCGTTTTAAGTCCGTTGGGGTTTAAACCAGCCGCGTGCGCGACTGAATAGAACGGCCCCGTTACGACTTCGTCTTAGTAGTAATATATGAAAATATGCTGACGCTTTCACACTGCACGAATTTCATCCGGCTGCCGTCCGTCACCTTCACAAGGCCACTTGTTCTTTTTGCCTTCTCGAAGCTTTTGCGGTTAATTAATGATTCCATTATTTTTATAGAATGCTTCAAAATTTAATTTTACTATTGTCTTTGTCATTTTTAAATGATTTCATTGTTATTATAGAACGCACTTTCATTTAATTTGAGTGTTGACTGTGTAATTCTTTAATGTTTTCGCTATTTTTTCCTATTTAAAATTTAGCTATTTTATTTTATTTCGAAATATGCCAATGCTAACGAATTTTATGTATTTTTATATTATTTAAGATCAGGGCCGTCTTAAGATTTTACAGTGCTTGCCGCTCCATAAGCACCCTAACTAGGAAACTGGGTGTTATGGCCCAAACAAAATATCTAGCTAAAAAAATCATTCAGGAGCATTATAATGTTTTGATAACATTATATTCTCCCAGGTTATTTTATTAACTAGGTTCTATACCATATTATAACATATAAAATTGTATAACATATTTAAAATTACAATTAATAAATTTTTTTGGTTCAAAATCAGTATAGAAAATTTTTATGATCCCTTGGATCAATAGCGTCCTGTTCTTCTGCCTAATTTGCCCTTTGGATAAGACGGCCATGTATAAGGTATTGGAAACGAATTATATACTATTTCATGTAAATTAATAAAAATCTGGATAGCAGTGTCTAATAATCATGACTGAATTCTAAGATAACAACATATGTTTTATTTCTGAAGTCGCAATTTCAAGAAACTTTTTACCTTTCATAAGTAATTCCGACAGTATTATAGAATTCATCAGTATTTTGAACTCTTTATGGAGATTCCATTAAAGTTTCCGATTTTTTTATGATTTTATTTGAAAATTTAAATCATGAATATATCATAATATTACACATGAGTGTACTTTAAATAATTGAGAAGATATATAGTCAAAACCCATCTCAATATAAAGAGATGTTTGGTGAGTGATTTATACTTTAAATACTTACACACAGGACTTTTAAAATATTGTTCATCAAACACACAGAAATTTCTCTGCTATGTTTATAGAAACACAATGATAAAACATGCACAATCAAAGCATTGCGTTATAGTTTTTTTCAATGCGTGGTATCTTACATATAATTTTCAAGAAAAAGGTATACTATTTTAACGTCATAAAAAGTGATTAAAGCATATCTGATTATTTACCATGTTAAATGATTTTAAAGCTGTGATATTTCGAAGGGAATTTTCATAACATTTGTTTGCAATGGGTTGCTTACTTTTTTAAAATCCTGCGCGCAAATGAAATTAATGTTCCACAACTTATGTATAATCGATTTACGTAATATATTATTAATATATACATTTGCAATGCTTAAAATTATTACACTGACTTTAAAATCCATATCTAGGGAGAAACTTATTTTATGTAATTATGATAAAAAACAAAATCTAAGTTTTTGCTAAGTAATAAACAATTGCACTTTCGCTATTGCTTTTTCGATGTTAAAAGGTTCTATAACACTTTATGTTTTAAACACAAACGATTAAGATTTAAAAATAAGTGTCAGTTACTTGTGATTTTGTTTAGTTATATTAACGTCCCGTTTTGAAGCAACACGAGGGCTATTTTAGGACGGACCTCTTCATTTTGAACCGGGGCCACATGAATAGGACGACACCTGAGTTGGCACCCACTCTCCAAACTTTCGTCTCACAGCAAACTGAGGACGTTTCACCCCTACCTATGATTTAACAGGCAACACAGTTACTTCAGAGTCACAGCTACCATTTTTGTCGGTTGAATGCAGTTCCAAATGTTAGTATTTTGCCGCAGAGTATAATTTTTTATTCGCTTGTGTAATTCATCAAAAGATGCTACAGACATTCCGACATTCATCTGCACGTTGTTCTTCCAAAAGTGAGGCGATTATAGTCTTGTTTCTTCTGATTGATGGGTGCAAGACCATATTGCTGCTATTTGCTTCGGATCCATACCGAAACAGCTATGAAATTAGAAACCGCACTCAAATACTGACGGCGCAAATCGTCAAGTGTGAAAGCAAACATGACACGGCAAAGAAAATAAACAATTTTGCGCCGTAACGGTTAAACCGCATAATGTGAAAGGAGCCTTAGGGTAACTCCGTGAGTGTCGCCGCATCCGGAATAGATGCCGCACACCTTGTATTTATTGTAATTATCGATAGATGGCAGTCAGACGCGCAGTATAGGTGCGCAATGAGATTTCTTTAACCATTTAATAGCGTGAATCCCAATTCGATTATTACTTTTAGCTGTACAATCGTTATTTTGAGGTAAGAGCATGATTTCACTATCCAAACTTTTAAGCACCTTATGCTTAAATACTTTTTGTATGCTAATTAATTAATTAAGTTTTATGAACTTTTTTCATTTCTTTTTGTACAGACTAACCAACCTGGGCATGTTATAAGTCGTTAATTGTAATTGTAATAATTTTGCATTTCAACGTTCTGGCTTCAAATGAAATATTGGTTTTAGAAACCGGATAAATTTTAAATTTCTTTACAGTTTGTATTAGAAATTCCCACATTTTATAAAAGAAGGTGTAAGTCCTCGAGGACAATGGGATCCGGAAAGGTTAATAGAGGCGATTAATAGAATCAAACAGGGTGGTATTTCCTACAGACGGAGAGATTCCAAAAATGTAAGAAAATTAACAAAAAAGATGACAAAACTACCAAGGGAAAATTTAATTTTGAATCAGGTGGGGGATCCCATAACAGTTCATCAGACAATGATGAATGTTCAACCATTATCAAATTTAATACACCAAAAGAGAAAAAGGGAAAAATAAAAAGTAAGAAGGCAAAGAAAGATACAAGTCAAGATGATAACAATGAACAGTTGGATCACACATGTGACGCAGACGTTCTTTGCAAGGAACGGTCAGAAAACTACTACAAAACTAAGAGGAAGTATGATTGGCTTCATTGCATCAGGTGCGAAATGTGGTTACATGAAGACTGTATTATTTTCGACACTTTTTGTGTAGATTCCGGTCGAAAGACAGGTCTATTAACAAATAAAACAATGTAAACATTATTTTACTTTTTTCTTTTCCCTCTCTAATACACTGATGTTACGTTGTTGCTTAAATAACAATTAAAATTCAATCTTTAAAAAATAAGTATATAATTTTTGTAGTGAACTAAATAGGCAGACTAATATTGATTTGAAGCTACTAGTACATTTCATTGTACTCATTTAGTTTCTTTTTGTTATTACATAGGTAATTATAGTCCAGATATGAATATTTGTTTGAATATTTTTTATTTATTATTTCATTCTGTTCTTATGCCAGGCTCGGTATAACTCCCGCACAAGTGCGGCGTCTCACCCTGAATGTACGGGTGACGCGCCGCAGTGTAATGTTTTAGAAAAAAATTGTTAAAAAATATTAATTATTTTTTAATATTTTTGTCGCAGTACACATGTTGTATATCTAACATTAAATAGCACAGAATGATTTATTTTATTTTATGTGCACCATGGGATTTTATACACAACTTCAAAAAAATATGCGGCATATTACCTGGAATTACGCTATGAGATTTTTTTCTATCTCACGAAGTATTAAAAACAAAGTATTGTCATAGTTAAAATAATTCGATCTCCAAATTGTAATCAGCATGGACCTTTTAGACATTCCTGTGCTCGAGAAAACATTTTTGGAAACACGTTTATCTGTCTATACGTTAAATAGAAAACGAAACGAAGTTGATAAATGAAATTTGAGGATTAGAATATTGAATAGTTTTCAAGATATTCAAAAAAGGGAGAGGAAATCCAAGGATTGCGGAAACATTTGAGACCCATTATCTGGGAAACTATTAAAGCTGGGAGAAAAATAAAATTAAATATTTGTAGGGAATTTTACTCCCTATAATTTGTTAAATAAATTTTAATTTGAAAACTGTATAGTTTTCGAGATATTAAAGAAAAACTAAAGTGGAGGATAAAATCCAAGATGGCACCGTGAGCTCACCCCCCAGGACCGGGGACTTTTAGTATGTTCATCATAAGCCCCTTTCGAATGCGTGTACCAATCTACAAAACTATATTATTTAATTTTTTTCACCCCCATTTTGGACCATCGTTGACTTGACTATTAGTGTGCCTGTTGAAATGATAATTCAAAACAGCAATGAACTAGTTAGGTGAAATTTGAGATGTATTTTTATAATCTAGATTGCAAAACAATACCAAATTTTGGAAAATTTGCGAGAAACAGTTGACTATCCGTTTGTCGCAAAAACGCAACTGAGACTTTTTGAAAGCGATATTTAATTCCAAATTGTAAATTTGTTTAAATTTTTCGAAAAATACGTCAAAGGGAATACTTGATGTTTATATGTTTGTGGTTGTTAAATCAAAATTGTAAAACTGTATTAATTTTTGGTACAGATCGGTCAAAGGCGAAAGATTCAGTACTGAAATCTATACTCTGTTTTCGACGCTATACAGCAAAGTGCCAGATTATGGAAATTGACGTGAGAGTTGCGAAGAGAACACTACTGTTGGTTATAAAGCATACTCAACTAGTCAGTACTAATTACTAGTCATAACAAGAAATTATAAAGCCAATCACATAGAAGAAGTCAGGTAGTGTTAATATAAAGAATTAAGTGTTTTTAAATTCAGTTTTTATAACTGAAATGAGAGTTTAAATTTGTAGATGTAAAAACAGAAAAATGTCGCAATCGTACGTGTGTGTATAACCCACATAAAACTTCCCATTTATTATTTTTTTTTGATGCCGTACTATCGTAAGGAAGGAAATGTGTATGAGTCAAAGCACAGTGTTAAACAACGTGAAGTTACACGTAAATTTATCACGTGATTTCTCCGAAGTCTAGAAAATTCCCTCCATTGCTTATAATAACTGTAAAATATATGTCTCTTTATGTATTACATTAGTTGTTTCATTTAAATTTTAAATATGTGTTTATTTTAAATTCGACTTATTGATTTAATTATAAATTATTTATACTCTTGCTATCTACTGGTGATTAAGTAATTTGAAAAACAGATTATATTTTACGGTCAGTGTGGTAAATCGGTTATTATTGAAAATCAGCTGATCTTTCATCGATTATTATACCTAATCACCTGATCTTTAAGCGATTACTATGCATAATAACATTATTTATGCCATTATTATGCATAATTACCGCGGTGATTATGTATATTAGCCAATTACCCACATTCACAGTAGCATATATATCCAAAAATAAGTCAAGATTTGACATGTTTCGCTCAGAAGCCTCCGACTTAACATTTTTCATCGGATATTACATCAAAATATATAGCATACAAGATAAATTTTTGAAAGGGAGAAAAGAATTTTGGAAATATATTTCAGTGACCATTATTTTGATGACGTCATTGCTGACTTACGGCGCACAGTAAAATCTGGAGATATAGGCGTTCGAAATTGAATAAACTGTATAGCAGTAAATCTCAAAGGTCATGTTCTCCGCCAAAGGCAAAATAATTTATTGTTTCCATACTTATTATATGACAGCTGCAGTTATAAAAATTCTGGAAATAAATCCTCCTCGAAAATTGAATAATAAAATGAAATAATATCTGAAAATGTGTAATCTTTAACTATGCAATTTAACCGTTATTACCAAGGTTTTGAATTATGAATTTTCAATCAAGCAAAAGATCATTTCCAGCTATTCTCTACAGTGAAATGAATTCTTGTGAGTCTCGTCAAAGAAGATAAGACTTGAAAACTCAGAAGAATAACTTGATATTTCCGGAACAATTCATTTATGATGCTTTCCATCTCAAGTTAACATTAGTAATGAATGTTGGTCCAAAAAACTTGGCATTTCGATGAACGACATTCTAGACGACAACCCGATACTTTTACAGAAGTAATTCTTGAACTAACCTTGTACTCTGTTCCGTCCACTCTTCATTATATATATCACCGGGACAACAATTTGACCCTATACCTCACTGAATCCATCCTATGCTTAGAAAAGCATCAAAGAAAAGACAAGATTGATCTTCAAATGATTCACCCGGTCTCCAGCTTGATTTCCAGTAAAATTGGCGTTGTATCAACTAGGTTTGCGATGAGTTTTCTTCCAATAGTTAAAACAGAAATGCAAGTTTATTATAGTGATCGAGAATCAATGACCTTGACAGGCATCTCCGGTTTTGAGATGTTACTTTTTAGTACAAAGGGAAAATTTTGTCAGCGTTAAAAAAATTCGACCTCCAAAGTTTGATGAATATTTACGTTTCAGACCATCCTGTCCCCAAACCATAAGTCAGAAACCAAATTAACTTGACATACGAAATTCTGTAATTTTGCCCTTAAGCACTTTAAAAGTATTGGTTTTCTTTAATATTTTGGACTTAACACATCAGGAGTAGACTTGTCTTTCTGTTTATCCGTGTGCCTGTGGAAACTATAACTCAATACCGCGATGGGAAACATGGATGAAATTTGAGATTTGGTTTTATTATCTAAATTCCAAAATAGTGCCAAATTTTGGATCGTTTCCGGCAATAAGTTGACTATATAGGGTGTTTCAAAAATATCTGGCAAAAATGAAAGGGTTGGTCAAGAATAAAATAAGTATTCTAAAGCACTTAGGAACATGTGCGTGAACGCCATCTAGAAGCAGCAGATGGCATTTAAAATTATACAGCGCAGACCAAAATGCCGATATCTTTTTTGAATCTTAAAGGTATTGAACTGAAGTTTTTGTATAAGTTGCCCTCTATATCTGTCTCTGAAGTTATTAAAGAAAAATTAGGCTACTTTCAGCGCATGCGCAGTAAAAAATTAATTACTACAAATGCTCATACCTTCTCTAATATTCAAAGTATTTACTTCAGATTTTTCGACAGTGCTACTCTAGCATATTGTCACATATTCTGTAAGTATCATACAATTTGGTTGAAAAAGTTAAAAATTATAAGCAAAAACATACGAAAAATTTGGGATTTTTTTAAAGAAACATTTTTATCATTCCGAATATTCCAACTATTTTTACGAAAATGCATGTAAATATTTCACATAACACAGAAATAATTGACGAAAGTTGTAAACCATATCAGATTTCTGTAAAATGGGGTTCGCTAAAATCCCTTTTCGACATCATCAATTTCTGGTCGGTCCCCAGAATGCCCTCGTGACCGAATATTCAATGTATATTGTTTGTTAAAAACTATTTTTTATATGGTTGAAGTTCGAGGAGATATTTGAAAAAATGTGCAAATTTCAAAAAGTGTCGGCAATTGTGGCAAACGCAGTATTATTTTAAATGCCATCTGCTGCATCTAAATGGCGTTTGCGCACCCATGTTCCTAGGTGAATTTGGATGCTTATCATACATCTGACCTACCATTTCATTTTTACTAGATGATTTTCCCAATGGATTCCAGGTTCATAATTCTTCGGTGATACTTGTATAATATTTGCATTATCGATTATGATTGCGATATCATTTTCGATTATGATTGCATTTAATATTCAAATCTGTTTTTATTTTTATAGTAAAACAATTATCCTGCTATGATTCTCAAAGCATGCAAGGGACGATTCTTTTTAACATATTAAAGGGGGGGGGGATATATGCCTGTTTCGAAACTTTCCGTGTGGGAAATATTTTTCTTCTTTCTTAAAGAAAGAGTGTCATTTGCTAACACATAGTAAATGTGTGTAGAGGTGCAATTTAGCGATCGCAATCTCCGCCTATCATTAGCTAGTAACCAGTAGGAAGTAAATCTGTGACAGCGAAAGTACCTTATATCACCGAATATTTTTAAGCTGTCGATTTTGGTTCCTAAATAATCATTTTCTTTCTCTGACAATATCCATTTTCTTGATGGGAATCTTAAAGCATCGAACGAACGATTATCGCTAATATCTTCAACAAGGAAAAAAATTAAACGTCTGTTTCGACGCATTCAGTATGGTAAATCTTACCATAATTTTTTAATGGATTGGAGTGTCCTTGGTTGCTAGCATAAGCAATTGCGTTTGTAGAGGTAGAATTTAGAGAGTCGAAGTCTCCGTTTTTCATTAGTTAATAACGAGTATGGAATGAATTCGTGTCCATCAAATTATTTGCTAAAGCCGAAAATCTTTCAGTTATCTTTTTAGGGGTCTAGATATTTTTAAGATTCTGTATATGTAACAGAACAACTGGTACGACCAACTGAAACTGAAAAACATATTTTCCTTCTTTCAGTATTATTCCTAATGGATATATGAGAACTATAATTTGTATATTGTGTACCAAATGATTAGATTCTAAAAATGCTTATAATTTTCGAGAGCTTCTCCAATAAATGAAATTGATTTGCTAGATATCATTCTAAAGTCAGATGAATTAAATGCAAAATACTTAAATTGATTGCGAAAACTAAAATTTAATGTTTTATGAATTTCAATTGATTATAGCTTTTAACGAAATCATTTCTTGCATATTAGTTTCGTGAAAACTAGTAAATGGAATCCTTCTACATGCTTTGATGGCTGACACAGCTATTTGTGAAAGACAGTGCAAGCACTTTACTTTACAACTACTTGTTCTTTTCAAAGGATAAAAGATAAACAAAATTTAAGAAATTATTTTCTACGAAAAATAACAAAATAAAATTAGTTTTAAATTTCCGCATTAAATTTAATAACTGAAATTGACTTGAATATTTCGCATTTACAATGGCTTTCAAGAAAACAATGGTTTGTTACTTTCTATGAAAGTAACAAACCATATAATTTTTTGATCATTATGGTGATCCTTGCACTATGATTGCGCCAATAGGGAATCATTAGCCATTGAGAGACTAATTAATGTGCAAAATTTCGAATCCATTTGTTAATGGGAATCGTGGATATTCGTGATGTGTTTGACGTAAAGTCTTACAGAACAGATCGGCGTCTCCCAGCTTTCTAAGTAGACATCTTATTGGTATTTATCATTCTAATGTATTGATTAAAAATGATTAAACCCCCCTATATATTTAGTTCAACATGTTGAAACCTACGATTTAAATTTCATTTCGGACAGTCAATTTTTAAGTGTATTTCGGAGACATTGCCCTAACCTACTCTTGAAACGGTGGGATAGGGTTTTTTTATCCCAACAGTACTTCATGTCGTTTAATGAGGACCATGCATGAACAGTTTCATCAAAATCACTTCAACAGTAGTAAATTTCGTGTCAAGCGGCCTAAGTTTTTTCTCCACCCTATTTAAGGTATTGGGTAAGAATTTATATAACCTAAAGAGGTTTCATTTGGCCTTTGAAGAATATTTGTATCAAGTTTCATCAAATTAACCCAGTCGCATCAAATTTCATCTCAATCATCCGTTTGCCGCAAGTTTTTAAACGACTTTGCCGCACCCTAACCTCATAGATTTGGTTGGCGCTTATTTACCTCTGCAATATTTTTAATTGGGTAATTAAATGTATGTACAAAATTCCATCAAAATCTCCCTAGCGATATTAAACAGTATGTCAATAGGTCTAAAAATTTATATGGATCTTGGCGATTTCTCCCCACCCTACTTTGAGGAATTGTATTAGCGTCTATTTACCCCTATAGCACTTTTAGTCAGCTTGTGAGGAACATATGTATCCTTTGTCATCAAAATTGCCCCAGCCGTATAAAATTTAATGTTAAATGGCCCATTTGTAAGATGTATTCAAACAACTTTGCCCCACACTACACTCATCGATTGGGTTAGTGTTTATTTACCCATGGAGTATTTTTAATTAATCATAAGGAAACTCGTGTATTGAATTTTATCAAAATCGCCCTAGCCATATCCAATGGCACATCCAACAGCGAAAGAGTTTACATCCAATTTAACGCTTTTCCCCCACAGTTCTCTGAGGAATAGTATTAGCGTTTATTTACCCAAGCACTGCTTTCAGTCTGCATGTGAAAAATATATGTATCGAGTGTCAATAAAAGTGTTCCAGTTATATCAAATTTCATGCTAATTGGCCAATTTAATAAATTTATTTAGGAGACTTTGGGCCACTCTACCCTGACGGATTGGATCAGCGTTTATTTACTCCTACAGTATTTTTAGTTGGCTAATTAGAAGTATCTGTACTAAGTGTCATCAAAATTCCCATGAATGTCAACCGGCCTACTTGTTGTATGTATTCTGGTTTCTTCTGATACTAAAAGTAATGCTATGCCAGAATTTTATCAAAATTTTATTCCTGTTTCAAATTATACGTGCTTTACCAATCGTTGAACAAACTCAATTAGAATACTACAATCAGAGCGAAACAGATGATGAAAAATAAAATTAAAAAAGATTATGGAATGTGATTCATAATGTTTTAAAGTTATAGAGTTTATTACATTTCTTATTTCGAAAAATTTCTTTTTTAATCTTATACTATTTTTGTTAAAATCAAAGTGCCTTTCAATTTGAAGCAACAAGTTCAAATTAATATCTCAATAGTAGCAGCTAATAGCTGCATACAGTTACTGTTATCTGAAATTTGAATTTCATGAACGCACAGGAAACTTCGAAATTTGAATTTCATGAACGCACTGGAAACTTAGAAATTTGAATTTATGCATCTAAAGATGATCTTTTTGTACTATTTCATTTTGGATGCATCTTCATTTCATTTTTGATTTTGGAACTAATTGATTTATCAAAAAAATCAACTAATTATTCATTTTTATTCGTGACGTTTTACTTGATATATAATAGTCATTTGTTTGAATTTTAATTTTTTTCTTTTCAAATATGACAGTTTATTACACTGAAAAATTTAAAGCGAAAATTATTTTTTCTTATAAATAGCTTTAATTAAGATTTATTATGAATAAATACAACAATAGTAACTACTTCAAACATCCTACATTTGTGCATTTTGTTGATATGACTGAATCATTTTAAGTTATAAGTTCAAATATGGGCGAACACACTGGTCGCCGAAGGCGGCTAGTAAGAGATAAAATTGGAATGCAAGCACACATTGCAATTTACAATACTATTGCAATATTAATTTGTACCTCAGAATGGATTATTAGAATATATTGAAATAATGTAGCATATAAAAACCTTTGTATATGCTTGTATTCCTTAAGAATATATTACCTTGTCAAATCAAAGCACAACAACTCTCAACAAACAGTAAGTCAATCGACAAGAAAAATTCAGTTAGAGTTATTAATTTTTTGAATTGACGGCTGTAATTTCTCTCAGCCAGTTGGAGATAATTTTAAACTCAGCGCAGATTCTAAAGTAGTTAAGAATGCAAACAATTTCAATGATCTGAACCCTTAAACATCATTTTTACATAAATGTTTAATAATATGCACAGTCTAGTCACATTAATGTGACCACCACCTACTTTCGACGTCAACATGAAATAACCAATCACAGAAGGCAGGTGGCAGCACAGTGCAGTGGAGTGTATATAAAGGACTAGCAGTACCCGCACGGCGTTGCCCGTGGAATCGGGACTTCAACAAATTTAAAAAAACGCCCACAATGACACGAAAAAGCTTTGAAAACAAAATCAAAACAGAAGATAGACATTATTGATTTTCCCGCTTATTTTGCTTCGCGATTATGACATATGAGCTGTAGGAAAACAGTACAGAGTACGTTAATTCAAAACTGTATTAAAAATTACAACGTGAAAATCATTAATAAACAGCAAGAAGCAACTTAAACAACATGTGTTTTTAATAAACTTTAGAAACAAATCAAAAGTATAAAAAATATAAATCCGAACGCGATCCCCCCCCCC
>BGPR01029089.1:0-19503 GCA_013235015.1 Araneus ventricosus | reverse complement strand
TAAAAGTTTTAGACACGAAATGACATATTAAAAAAAATCAAGTTCCGTTAAAAGGTAGAAAAAACAAACACACACATGAATTTAAATTTTGGTTGTTACTTTACTTTAGTTTCGCAGAACTCTTTTTTTTCAACTAAATAGTGTCGTGTCCGATTTCCAAAAACACGTCTTCATCTATCACTGGCAGTAGGGCAAACCGTACCCCTACTGCCAGTCCAAAACACATTAGGAATATAAAAGTTTTAGACACGAAATGACATATTAAAAAAAATCAAGTTCCGTTAAAAGGTAAAAAAAACACACACACACACACACATGAATTTAAATTTTGGTTGTTAGTTTACTTTAGAGTTTCGCTGAACTCTTTTTTTTTTTCTTTCAACTTTTTCAACTAACTTTTCCAAAAACACGTCTTCATCTAGCACTGGCAGTAGGGCAAACCGTAGCCTTTCAAGTTCAGCAATCCCAGCCCCAAAAATAGAATCGATGGATTATTTAAAAAGGAAGGCGGGCAAGCGGAAAATTCCGAGAGGAATAAAAGTAAAGAAATAGCGCGAAAGCCATCAATTATTATCGAATTCGAGATGGATCCGCGGAGAGAAAGATAGGGGAGGCGAAGAAAAAAAAGCTCTGAATGGAAAAAGAGAAGAGACAAAAGTGGTGACCGACCTTCGCGAGAATGGAACTTCACGCCGAGGGATAGCAAACGATAATGCAAAAACGATCGATCACTTGCGCCTGTTAGTGATGTAACATTCCACTGACCGCCGTTTCCAATAGAGACAGTCCAAAAGAGAGTGACACTCAAACTGTAAATAAAAAGTTACTGCCAGTGTCGTTTGGGGACATCTCCCTCTCCGCCTGTCATTCAGTGTGTCTCATTTCGTTCCCGAAATCGGGAACGAAACTTGGTTTCTAATTTAAATTCTAATTAAGGCGAGAAGAAAAAGTTTGTCTGAGAAGGGCCTGGTGGTTTCTGTGGAATGCTTGGAAGAAATCGTGTTTTGTTGTTGACAACCTCAATATCGGAAAACTGCTCAATATCTTTTTCTGTATTGCGTATCTCGGTGTCTCTTCTAGGGTGCGGCTATTTCAAAGTAAGAGTTATGTTCTTGTTGTTAAATTCATACTTCTCTCTGAAGGTAATTCATTTCGATTATTTCACTGGTCATATGGTAAAAAATTATTTGTAACAGGGTTTTCTTTGCCTTTTTTATTGCCCGACTCGTTACTGGGGGAAATTTTTCCGGACCGTTTTCATCTGAAAAAGCTTGTAGCGGACCCAAAATTTGAAAATCTGTTACTTACTAAAAATTGAACCTGTGAAAAAAATAGTCACGAAAATCATCTTGACTTTAAAAAAATTATTGACCTAAAACGCTTCCTCAAATTTGATGAATAATTAATTTAATTTATTCATCAAATTTTATTTTAAATTTAATTTAGTCATCAAATCTTATGAAGCGTTTCTGGTCAATAATTTTTTTAAGTCAAGATGATTTTCGTGACTATTTTTTTCATAGGTAGTAGAATTTGAAAAAGTAGTGTTAGATTTTTCCTGATTCCATTAATGTTCTAAGCGAACTCACCTGGTGCCATGGCTCTCAAAAAAAGTAGTTTTAGATTTTTCCTGATCCCATTAGTGTTCTAAGCGACCTCACTTGGTGCCATGGCTCTCAAAAAAAGTAGTTTTAGATTTTTCCTGATCCCATTAGTGTTCTAAGCGACCTCAGCTGGTGACATGGCTTTCAAAAAAAGTAGTGTTAGATTTTTCTTGATCCCATTAATGTTCTAAGCGACCTCACTTGGTGCCATGGCCCTCAGATTTAGAAGATCTGGTCTGTAAAATAGGCTTGATCATCGTATGCTTTTGTTTTAGGTCGTTCCTCCAGATTAATAAATCAAAATTCTCGTATCCAAAATTACTCTTATTTGCGAACAATTTCTATTTAAAAACGGTGTGCCCTTTTACTTTCTACTAGAAGACTTTTTCCCGTCTAAGACGTGCTTTTAACTCGCCAGCAATATCTCAGATATGATTGTCACAGATTTACTAACGAAAGTTGTAGTAGAAGATCTCATGCACACTGGAAGAGTGCATAGGAAATGAAAAAAAGTATGGAAAACAGAACTAATGATACAACTGACGCTAGCTTTCGTTTTGTAAATTACTTTTAATAATAACTTTTATTTTATCTGAGTGAAAATAATGCAAAATCCACTAACAGAAAGAAAATGCATTACCAAAATACAAAATTTAAAAAAATGCTGAAAGAAAATTAATTCAAAAAGAATTTATAACATTGAAGATAACGATCTTCCTTTTAAATATTCAATTCAAAAATTAAGTATTAAAAACAATTAGTAAGAAACTTTAAAAATACTTGTAATCTGTTTCCTTCTAATGAAATCTTCCCTATTCATACTGTTTACCAATCCGTTGGATACTTTTGAAGATCCCATAATTTAGCAAAATGATTCAATGTTTCCCGAAACTCAGAGGGGAAAAAATACGCAAAACAAACAAAAAATAATACTGAAAGATTTAAGAAAATAAATTAATTCTGGTATAACTCCTATTTGATATTAAATCATCATAGAATCAAACAGCATCCTGTGTGCATGCTAACTTGTAGACAGATAAAAGGAAATTTATGAACTCATAAAGCTGCCAGAATCCCTTTGGCACGTAGCCAAATTCCTGAGCGTTACCAAAATGTTTGGCCTTTTCTAATATAGATTATACAAAGGCAATATATTGTCATTATCAAAAAAACGACCTAAGGGTTTTGATAAATCTCTACGTTTTAGACCTCCTTGAACCCTGGCGGGAAAAAAACCATTTTGGAATTTTGGCTCTATGTCTGTGAACACGATAACTCAAAAACGAGAATGAGCGAGACGAATGAAATTTGGTATTCAGTCTTTACTGCAAAACTGAAGATTTGTATCAAATGTTGGCTGAAATCCGTCAACGGTAAGTCTGATGGCCTGTCCGTTCACATATGAACTTCATCACTCAAAAATACTAGGATGTAGATGGATGAAATTTGGCATATGGTTTTATCTATTGCTTGACTGTCTGTCAGTCAATCAGTCTATTCGTGTGTTCATGGACGCGATGACTCAAAAATCCATAGCAAAGTGAAAATCACATGAAATTTGATATGTTGTTTTGACATTGAAATTGTAAATCTGTGTGGAATATCGGACCGATTCTCTTCAGTGTGAGTTCAGTGTTACTTTCCATAGCAAAGTAAACACATGAAATTTGGTATGTGGTTTTGACATTAAAATTGTAAATCTGTGGAATTTCAGACTGATTCTCTTCAGTGTGCGACGAAGTTAGAAACAAAACTCGTCGTATTGCGAAAGTATAAGAGGTTAGATACAAGAGAGGTATCGTGGTTAGAAAACTTACGCTGGTTTTTGTATCAAAATCGCTACTGTATGCTGTGACATGACAGCAGGGTTGCAATTTTATTAGAAGCTTTTGCTTTGAGCTTTCTGAAACTCTTTATGCCTTCTATACCACTTAAATAGCATCGCAACATTGGGGGTTCTATTAATTCTCATGGCATAGAAACGATAAAATGGAGACTAGAGGCAATAAAGGCATCAGGCAGGAAATAATCTTCGGATCTTAGCTGGACCCCTACAGCGCGTCACATCATACAAATAAAAGTATGTATAGCATCTGGAAGCTGTTAAAGTGGTAATTAATATCCATATAATACAGGGTGTTCACTCTGATCGTGGCCAAATAGCTAATTTCTGAACTTTTTAGAGATAGGCATATGCTTCCGATTGAAAAAATGCTCTAAATAACGTACAGAATTATATTTTATGTTGTTTGAGTCAATATATATATATTGCTGAAAAAATTGTGAAGTCTAAATTTTCATACGTTTTCCTGGTTTTATTAGTCATATTTAGTAAAATATTCTTAGTACACTAACATTTTAAGCAAGTTTTAACGTAGGACTACGTTCTTCCCCTTGGGGTCTCGGGAAGGAATTTGATTCACACGCCAAAACGCCACAAAAAACGTTGTATGGGAGATCCTCTATATCTCGGTAACTACATATGTTAAAAACATAAATAATGTCTTATTTTAGAGATAACGTGTAACAACAAAATTTACAAAAAAAAAAATGAAAATCGGAATTTTAGTTCAGCGACTACTGAGTCGCAAAGTTGGACAAAAATATGCATGAGGTGCGCGAGCACAATTGGCTGACGATCTCGCTTGCCACGTTTTCGCGAGCGAGATTTCGTGATTGAGTTGAAAATTGAGTTGAAAACAAAAGAGAAAATTGAGAGTAACTTCGAGAAACAGAAGAGAATCGCAATTAACAAAGAGAAACCGAGAAGCTTCGTGGAGCAAAAGAGTGACGCGAGTAAAGTAGTCCTATGCCTTTAACATCAGCGGCTGTTTGAAAAAGACAGCCTCCCGTCATTTTTTTCCAGTATTTTGCGACTAAAACTGACCGAGTTGGAAAGCTTTGGATTTCATTATTTTTGGCCTATCAGCGGCCGCAGAAATAGTCTAATATAGTCTAAAAGAGTGATATTGAAAGTGAGTTGTCTTGGAAGATTGGCACTTTTTTTGTTTAAAGGGACAGTCTGTCAAGAATATTTTACTAAATATGACAAGCAGGACCGTGAGACTATATAAAAATTTAGACATCGCAAGCAGCAGAACATTTATTGCCTCAAATAACAGAATCTATAATTCATTACGTCATTTAATGCATTTTATATGCTTATCTCTAACTGTTTAGAAATTAGCTATTGGGCCACGATTATAGTGAGCAGGGTGGTGACAGAACCTGGAAATCAGGAAAAAGTCGGGGAATTTTATCGATCTGGAAAAGTCGGGGAAATTCGTAAAAATATCTAAAAATCGGGGAAAATTAATAGTTACCTGAGTTATTATCTATAAATTAGTATCTTATGTCTAGCATTATTTTTAATAATAAATGGAATTTAAAAATAAACAATTTATATTCATGTATAAAAGCATGAGTTTTTGATTAGAGCAATTAATTTCTTATGATTTGTTAAAGAACAAAGATTTGAAGTAATATTTTGGCAGTTTCTCTTGTTTAAATCTTTGCTAAAATATATATTATTAGGTACGTATAATTATACTATTTTTATATTTATGTTGCAACATGTTATTCTGGTACCCATGTAATATACTGTTTTATTAGATTTTTTTAGGATGTTTATTCCATTTTTAAAAAATTAAATTTCATAAAAATTTTTTTTTCATATTTAATAACTGATAAAAGTGTTTTTAATAATGTCTATTGTACGCATACAGTGATTCTGAATTGGAAGAAAGCCATTAATCTAATATAATTAGTAGCCGTAAATCAGGGAAATAAGTTTTTATAAGTGTAAGTTTTGTCAGGGAAATTTTTTTCACAGTTTCTGTAGCCACCCTGGTGGGCACCCTGCATGATTTATTGTAATATTATAAAGTTATTTATATCAGTATAATTAATATAAAATTGATATGGTATAACTGTTTAGGAGTCAAAATAGTGTAAAATATAGTTACAAACATCTAATCAAAATCTTTTATTCGAATGACCGAGAAATCAATCTTAAAGATAAAACTTTTCTGAATCGATTCGATTCTGATATTCCAGTGTAAAAAGTAAAATAGTCCTCCCAACCCATTCTAACGGCATGGAAAATGCATCCACAACAAAAATTCATCATTTTTAAATAATGTCTTTAATAAAGTTATTTTACCACCTCAGATGTGAATTCTCATTTGTCGATAAGCTCATAAATCCCATTAAATAATTGCTAAACTTAATCACACACTGTGGCCTTAACATCAGAACTAGGATTTATTAACAAAAGGAAGATCGACATTAGGAAGTCATTTTTTCATTGTGGTTAATCTCCTTTATTTACTGAAATTTAAATTTATTGATTAGGTTTATCCCATTTATTGAATTATAAACACAAGATTCAGAGCAAATTGTTTCGAAAATCGGACTGTGAGTGTTCGGTGAAAGCAGTCCAACAAGGAGGATATTGGAGAACAAAAACACAAGATTCAGAGCATATTGTTGCGAAAATCATCCTGTGAGTGTTCGGTGAAAGCAGTCCAACAAGGAGGATAGTGGAGAATAACGCTTTATTCACAAATATTCAGGATGAGACAAAGCACGGGTAACAGAAAAACGGCACTTGTACAGGTTAGCAACACAAACTGACAGCAGATCACTAGTAATAACAGTAACAGAACTTTTAATAACCCTCATCTCACCCTCACTTCGCATTTAGAATCCTCCTTTGGAGCACCTCCATATTTATATCCTTCTCCGACAGGGCGTGACGTCACAGGAATATACCAGAAGAATCCAAAGCTTCGTTGCTAATAGAGATAAAGCGATGATTCCTATATTTTCTAAAACCTTTATTTTATCGCCAAATTTGTTGCCAAGGTCGAGGGGCAATGGCTTCCATTCAGTACGAATCCCTGTAAATCTCTCTTCCCAGACACAAGACTAACAAGGCAGGGAAGCGACATTACATTTTTGTAATGATGTGTTACATTTAAATCAGTTTAATCAGAAATATGAATGTTGAAACAAAATAATTAAAAGCGTGAAGAGCTGAATGAAATACTCTTAGTTCATTGGAATTTTAATTAGTTTATCAGTTTTTTAATTTTTAGAAAGTGTTAAGAATTCCCCCCCCCCCTGAATTCTATGATATTCATTGCTGCTTAATTATTTTCTCGGAGGCGAAATATACAAAGAGAAATTATTGTAACTTATTTACAGTGTTGTTTTCTGCGCTTCCAATTTTGTTTTGACTTCTAATTTTTATTTTCTACTTTTTGGTTCACTAATAGAAGGTTTTTAATTCTTTTTTTATTTTTTACCTTTTAGGCTTTAATATATTTCATAATTCTCTGTTGTAAATAGTTTGGAATTTTAAAATCATTTTTCTCATTCGTTATCATGCATTTGTAATCGAATTTTAATTAAAAGTTAGCGATTAATTGATAGTTAAGTTCTAAAAACTTTTATTTATTCTATTGTCATCGGGAACACACAACTGTACAAAATTTCGGAAATATAATATATCAAGAAGTGAATGACGAATCGTCTAAAATATTCAATCTCTGCAAACATGAACGAATTAGGTTAAGTAAAAACACTGTAATTCAATGAATTATTGACGCTTGGGCAAATGTAGTGAGTCTTTAAATCAATGCGAATTCCATTTTTTAAAACTCATTTGAAGAAAAGGAACATATTACAGCCTTCAAAGAATTATCGTAAAAAAACTTTCTAGAGTAGTGGAATAATAAATAATAGGTATTCGTAACAAATAGATAAGTCATTCTTGGAAAGATAATAGATGTTCATGAAGGAGATAAGACATTCTTTACAAGTTACGATCCGAACAAGTTTACAAAAGCAAAATATGAACATCAAATTGTACTGGATATGGATTATAAGATGGTGAAATCTTTGGCTCAATTGAAACTGAATTTCAACTCGCTAGGCTTTCAGAGAGTTGATACTAACTCTTATCGAAGAGATTATCTTGCAATTGGCCAGTTTTGACGCAATTTGAATCTAATTGTCTGATAATAACAAAAATAATCAAGATACTTTTTATTAATATTCTTAAAACTGGAAAATCATTTTTTAATCAAAAATTTGGAATCAAGATAACGACCGTGAGTTGATGCTAGAAATACTCTTAACTAATTAGAATTTTAATTACATTCATAAAATAATTTTAAGGGCATATTATGGGGATTTTCTTTCCTGCAATTTTCAGTATATATTTCCTAATCATATTGTTTTCAGAACCTGGCGTTTTCTTTATGACCTTCAGACTTTTTAAATAACTTATTGCTACCTTTTGGTACGCTAATAAAAACACGTTTAATTTTTATTATGTTTAGGTCTATAAAATATTTCATAATTCATTATTAAAATTATTATAGAATCCTGCAACCAATTTCCCCTCCAAATTTACTATCAGATGATACGTCTCGTATGGAACAAAAATTAATAGAGTAACTGCTAATTAAGTTCTGAAAATATTTAAATATTCTATTGTCATCGGGAACATGCAACAGTATAAAATTTTAGAAATCTAGCGCATCAGAAAGTCGGTGAAAATTCGCTACTTTCAAATTAACCTTCCGTCATTGGCGAATATCGTTTGGCGGTTACTTTCATATTAAGAGCATGTCATTGGCGAATATAATTTGGCTCTTCATTGGCTGACATCGACAATTCGCCAATTGCATGCCGTTAATACGAAAGTACCGAAAATTCTACTGCATAATTCCATCTCTACAAACACGATAGAAGTTACGTTAAATAAGAGTTTAAAAATGACCCAGTAGTCGGATGAAAATTAGCCAAAGCATACAACAGAATGCAGTCGTTGGAATTCAGTGGGAAAAGTTACACGTCTTTACTTTTTTCCACTAAAATGCAGCGAAAGCATATTAATTAATTCCACGTATAATAATGCTTTGTATGTCCTCTTTATAGAACAGTCAGATTGCATCTGCTTAATTTACTATTAAAAACTACGAAACTTTTCCCATATATTTGATTCCCTAGTGCAATTTTCCGAACTTCCATATTTTATAAAAATTTTCGCCAGTTCTTAATTTAGTATGCAATTAGCGGCTTGCGGCTGTAATTGGCGCATTAGCAAGACCCCCACTGCTCGTATATTATACCTCTGCTGCATAATAAGCTTCTGTTCGTTACAGCAGTGAGTGTTTTCTGTTGGATGTAGATTAACTTCTTTGCCTGCTATACATGCTTTTCCCAATTATTTTGTGCCAGTTCTGTTGGGGAGAGAAGCATGCAATAAAAACTGAAGAACAAGATGTTTCTCTTGATTGGAATATATGGACTAATTTCTTTGAACTATCAAAATTATTTCGCAGGGGGATTTTTTAAATCTCATTAAGAAGAATCATATATTTTCCGCGGGAACCAATTTTAGTTATATATTTAAAGCAGAATGTGTTTCGTGGATTGGATAAGAGTTAGAAAATCAAAATCATAAACCTTCACAAGGTTGCCATGCTAACTCATCATAGATCCATGACTTTGATTAACGAAGATCAATTTCTTGCAATTTCGAACCTGTCTTAACCGTTTGAGTGCCGCTTTTTATGTGCCTAAAATGCGGAGACGCTGCTGTTCTTCATTCCGCACTTTTAGCATATATATAAGAAAATTCTTCAGCATTCAAACGGTTAATGCTTTCAACTGTATTCATGAAGGAAATTTTTTTTTAACAGTATCTTCTTTGATTGTTGTAACAAATTTCAAGTGTTTCATTATTTTCTTCCATTTTAAGCCTCTACGCGGGTAGCTGTTTCGATCTAATAGCTTTAAAATCTTAAAAAATAGCTTTTAAAATGTATAATTTTATCTTTATTGTGTTTAATGAAGACTGTGAACTCCTCAGAATATTTTATTCATGGTAGTTTAAATAATAAAACATATAAACATGAATTATCTGTTTTTGTACTCAAACGCTGTCTTTTTACTTTCTTACAAAGTAAAAAGAGAAAGTACTCTAATCTAAACAAAGCCATCGAAAATAATCTCTCTTTACTTGCTCCCATACGAAAGTATACAAAGAGAAAGTACTGTAATCGTTGAAAAATTTCACCTAGAGATTTAGACGCATCTCCTCGTTTTAGAACTCCCTGAGTACGAAATAACAGTTTTTGGATATAAAGTACAACCTCGGTTCACCGAACTAAAGGTGTGAGCCGTTTCAGATAATGATTTTTTCGGTTATGACATAAACAATTATTACTATTTTGTACCTAATTACGGTATGTAATTCTCAAATGGTCTGAGTGTAAAACTAATTCAAACCCTCTTTGTAGTCTACACTTTTGTTCTTTATTAAAGTTAACCCTCCGCCGGGCTCTATATTCGCACCGGCGAGTTCGGGCGCAATGTGCCTGACAGGCGCAGGTAAACAATACCTTAATTAATATTGTTAATAACGCATTAATTTTAATTCTAGCATTCTGAAATTAATCACTGACCTTCTTGGTGAAGATCTTAAAAGAAAAAAGTGGGGATATAGTTGCAAAAAAAGTCTCGCCTTCGCGATTATTTCCGTGCAGTACAGTACGTGTTTTTTGGATTTGCAATTTCAGAGGCTTTTCGGATAACATGGGTTTCGGTTAACCCGAGTTTGGTTAACCGAGGTTTTCTGTATGCCGATCTGACACTGCAAGATTCCCTTACCCGCCATTATTCGTTTATATTAGAGGGGTTTTGTTGTTGCTTCTTAGTCCACTTATTCTAGACCTCAGCTAGACCAAGTTCAAGAGTCCGCTCGCCCACAGAAAATATATAGGCGAACGATTCATGGTAAAGGAGGAGAGTGCAGCTTCTGTTGGCTCTAGACCTTGGACGCCCGAGGGAAGAAGTCTGACTTTGTCCATTGCCTTTATGCTTTAGCTGGGTAAAACGGAATGGCCTTCACGCCTTGGGTGACCCTGCCAGGAGAAAAAAAACTCCAGACGTACATCGCCCATTCCACCCTCGTCACGATGAGGCAGCATAATAGGACTTGGGGGAGAGGGGTTTTAATTATTATATGTTGAGACAACCATGACTCAATGCTACTAAAGTTCTACTGATTATATTAATATAAATTCTAAAAGAAAAGAAAACACACGTTGCCAATCCCAAAAACGGACAACCAATCACTATTTACAGAAATTATTTACAGGTAGGCATAGACACACAAAAAATTAAATTATTTTAACGGCTAACGTTATGACAATGACACAATTAACGTTACAAAATTATTATACCGACAACCGGACATCAAAATACCACATCCAATCTTGATTCGAAACATTACGTAATTTCACTGCTGCCCCAGCCACACAATGGTTAATGTCATCAAAGTCTACAGACAATAGCAAGAACTAAACGAATGAAATTTGGTTTGTTGTCACCACTCGAAAATTATAGACATACATCAAATTTTGAACGAAATCTCTTTAATAGAAGTTTGTCTGTTCGACCGTGTGCATATCAACAGTATAACTCAAAATTTGCAATGAGGTAAGTAGGTGAAGTTTGGAATAGGGTTTTATTACTAGAATTATAGATCTGTATCAAATTTTGAACCAACTCTGCCAGCTGGTTGACTCTGATGTCTGTCTATTCATGGTGTGTGTGCTCTATTCTAGTCTGTCTATTCATGTGTTGTAATAACTCAAGAACACAACGATCTAGATGGGTGAATTTAAATATGTATCTTTACTCTGGTCTATGTAGAATTGTGTCAATTTTTTGTCTAGATCTGTCAAAGGGTAGATTGTCTGTTTGTGCGTCCGTGTTTTTTGAACGCGATAACTCAAAAACACAACGGGCTACATGAAATTTGCTTAGTTCTACGAAAAGTTTGCTTTAAAATCCTTCCTTTTGATTTAGTGACCAATTCGAGCTATTTTAAGCTTCTATAAGAGGATCAACAGGAAGTGCTCTTCCGACCTCAGTTGACATTTCACTGAATGATAGTGGATGTTAATTAAAGGATGTGATTCACGAAAAGATTTTATCTTTAGGTGCATATATCATTGAAATTTCGTATGGAAAAATCGACAAATGTTACCAAAAAAAAAAAAAAAGAGGAAATAAATTTTTGAAATAACCTCGGGGTCTGTAGCAGCTATGAACGAGCTGAGCTGCCTTTGATGGATAAAAATTAACCTCCTTTACAATACCCAATCATTTCATTTGAAAACAAAGCACATCTTTAAATGCATCGGCGGTGAGGCTCTAAAACATAAATCCATCCTGTCGCATTTTAGAGCAGGAGGGGGGATCCTAGGAAATTACCCTTCCATTTAAACAGCAGAAGACATCAAATGACAAAAAGTGCATCAAAAACTTTAATCTCTACCCGGGGAAATTATATTGGGAAATAAAAGACAGGGCAACGGGAGAAACAAATCTAAAAAAGAAGAGGAGGGGGTGTACGTGTTGTCTTTTTCGCTTGTACGAGTCCTGACAGGTTCCTTTAAAGTGGAAAGCCCTCCGCCAGAAGCCCCATCTTAGGCATTTCAAGCCCCGGTGCTTTTCTTGTCTTAGGGCGGGGGTTATTGGGGATAATGGAATGCTTTGAGGGGTCGTTTGCGCCGCTCCAAATGTCACCGAGGGATTTTGTGCTCTTTAAAATGGGAAGGCATTTTACTTTGGGAAAGACCTGCTGGAACGAAGCGTTTTGTCAAGCAGTGTTAATGTAATTTGGTAACTGGGACGTTTTTAAAAGCGTTTCGGGAAGCTGAGGATTTGGTTCTTGCTCGAAGAACTTGTTTGGAAGCATTATTTTCCCCCGTAATTTTGAAAACGGCTTGATATGTCATTGGCAAAGAATTTGTTCTTGCCTAACTTTCACTACCATCCTTAATTATTCAGCAAAGACTTTCTGATGTCGGACTTGGCAATACTTGGAAAAAACAATTTATATACAATATAAAAGCAAGTTATTAGTTTAAAATAAAAGTACTGTTATGAACAGATATCGGAAACAAATCGCCGCTTAACAAACAACACTACCTATCTCAATTTTTTGAAATTTCATAGTGGAAGAAAATACTGAATTTTTTTCACTTCTAGTAGGATTATACGGACTCGTATTTATATCAGACGTTAAAAATTTCAGAAATATTCGTTATTGGTTGCGAAAAATTGAGTATTTTCTTCCTATTTGAAGTTTCAAAAAATTGAGATAGGTGGTGCTGCTAGTTAGGCAACGAAATATAAAATATGAATAAATCAGTGGGAGTGATTTCGCCTTGACCCTCTCTTATACTTACACATACACAGTACGGCGAGGTTTTATTTTTTTAGTTTCTTGGTATGGTGAAGCAAATACAGTATGCATTTTGAACCTTTTCACTGTGGCCGATTGGATCCAAAGTTTCATACAGATTTTCAATTTTGGTATCAAGACCATATACCTTGTTTCATTTATCCAGCTGGTAGTGTTTTCACGTTATCGTATTCACGCACACACAGACAGGCAAACACCCATTAACAGATTTCGTTCAAAACTTCATATAGATCTAAAATACTGATGTAAAGATGACTCATCCATCTAGCTCAGGGGTTTCCAACCTGTGGTACGCGTACCCTTGAAGGTACGCGAATGATCATTTGGGGGTACGCGAAATCAAAGTTGTTAATGGCGGAAATAAGAAAACATAAGGGATTAATTTTTTAGAGAATTTTGTTTCTCCAAGTGAATACTTGCTATTTAATAACTATACCACTTGAATAGTTGATTATAACGAAGTGCAATTTTTAGCTACCCTTATATATATAAGGGTAATGTTAAATAATATATAAGTTAAAATGAAATAATTACAATACTGGTTTCATTTGCTTTGGTGTTGAATTTATACTATTGTAAAAATGGAATAAGATGTAAAATGAAGAATAAGCTCTGCAAATGTTATGAATTCGAGTCATTTCACTTTTAAGTTAACTTAAGCTAACGTTAAAATTATTGATAAAAACTTCTTTGCATAGATGGATGGTTGGGGGGGGGGGATACGCGAAAACAAAAAGAATAATCAAGGGGTACGCGAGGGAAAAAAGTTTGGGAACCCCTGATCTAGCTTGTTACGTTTTTGAGTTAATTGCGTTCGCGTGCTCACGAATACACAGATCGATAAACTATCAATACACCAACAGGTTTGTTCCGAAGTTTGGTACAGATCTACGATTTCTTGTAATAAAACCATATGACAAATTTCATTTACCTTTCCTCACAGACAAACAGACATAATTCCAAAAGCTGTCCCCCCCCCCCTCCCGGAATTGGGGAGGTCTGAAAAGTGAAGATTCATCAAAATCTCGATGGCTATTAACATACTTGATATGCTTCCTGTACAAAAAGTTAAAGAATAAAATATGTAACGATAATCAAATTATTTCACTGAGCAAGACATCCGTTTCGTTAAAATGCCCTAGTATAATCCCAGATGGAGTTCTCAACTAGTTATTCGAAGTAATATTTATATTAGTCGAGTGTTTGCTCCGGGCGTCTCATTTAGAGAACCGTACCAATTGCGCAAATGGCCTCCCATACAACAAATTTTCGGTTCCGATTCACCATTGCCGTGCCTACACGCTCTCAGCAGAATTGAAGTGTGTTTAAACAGCGAATAACAGTTCGCATAAATGGGTTGTCGGCTTTTGTTCGTGCGCTTTTCAATGGGATTTGCGTGAATCGCCTCCCTTTTTGTGACAGACTGTGACAATATGCATTTTTATGATTAAAAGCTGTACGTATTTATAGCAGCTTTCCACTGTCGCCGTTCGAAATGGGAGCAAACCGTATGAAAAGTTTTGGCGATTTTTATTGGTGTCATAATCTCTTTGTTCGTTTTTTTGACAAAAACAAGTTGATCGATGCATGTTATTTCTTAAAACGTATGTTATTTTTGTGTTATGAACTCAGATTTTTAAAAGGATTTTGAAACTTCTTAAAAGTCTTGCAAGATAAAATGTTAATCGTCTTCTCCTGTGTATTTCTTACTTTTAAATATGATTTATTCCATCTTGATTAAAACTCTGATTTATTTATTTATTTATTACGCCGATCCACCAACCTATAAGGCATGGGGCGTTTTAGCGGTCGACGGGGGCGAGTTAAAAATACGGTGTACATTCATATTATAAATACAATTATCAAAAATAATTAGCTGTACAGTAGATCAGACGTACAATGTTACAGCAAATATAGTCCAATTCGTGGGAGAACCACAATGGCCAAAAATGCAACCACTTAAACCGAACAAGGCAGTAGAAACCAGCGGGAGTGGTCTCCCCTAAACACATGTAGAGATAAAATAAGCTATAAGGCAGTAAAATGAACAAGCTTTCCTAACGCAGTGGAGGAAAAAAAATAAGCGAAACGTCATACCGTTTGTTTCGTGTTTGCAGGGCGGAAGTAGAGTTGAAAACAGAACGTATCGGTCGGACCTTTTTTTTGCGTCGTAGACAGCAAAAATGCAATTAGAACACCTTAAATTAATTATGCAATTTGAACGCCCTTTTCTTAACCGATAGACGCAAAAATTGGACACAAATCTACAATTAAGGTTAGAAGGCCACATACAAAATTTCATTTATCCCCGTAATTTTATTAAGTATTTAAGTTATGGTGTTCAAAAGTATGCGATTATATAGACAGACAGACGGACAATCCTTTGACGGACTTGGCCTAAAATTTTATACGGACCTACATTTCTCATTTCAAAACTGAGTACCAAATTTTATGCATCTAGCTATTTAAGTTTTGAGTTATAGAGTTCACATGAACGCGGACAGACAGACTTCCCGTAGACGGATCTTGTCTAAAATTTAATAGAAACCTGCAAATTATATATAAAGATAGCATACCAAATTTCATCCCCGTAGCTCTAATAGTTATCGTGTTCACAGACAGACAGACACACATACAGACAGACATAATTCCAAAATTGTGTTTTCGTACTCTGGGAGGTCTAAAACGTGGAGATTCGTCAAAATCTGGAGTTTGAATTTTTTGAGATTACAATACTTTCTCTTTGTATGCTTTGTATACTAGAAATTAAAAAGAAATGGTCATTTAGGAAAAACTCGAAGTGTATCTAATCAAATTTACGAAAATTTCTTAATTTCAGAAGCAAAGTTAGTATATAAATAAAAAAAACCTAAAGAAAGTGCCCCCTATAAAGGCCTAACCTCAGGAGGTAAATCCGCAGTTAAATCTGTGGAGTTCTATTTTAGAATTTAAATTATATTAAATCTGCTTTGCAATTTCACTTATATTAAAAAGTGTTTTCGAAAGTAAAGAAACTATGGATTGATACTTTTAAACCAAATTTTTACACAGTAATTCAAACTCTGGATTTATACAAATATTTTGACATGGTGCGAAGAAATTTTTTCGCTCGTTTTCGTATACGCACGAAGAAGCACTGTAGCCTTTGACAGATTTGGTCCAATGTTTGATACGTCTATATTTTGTATGCAAAGGCCACGTGTCAAACTTATGTCCACTAGCTCGTGATGTATTTTAGTTATTGTGTTCACGGACGCACCGAAAGCAGACATAATTCCAAAAATGGTTTTCTTTCAAACGCAGGTAGGCCTGTAATGGAGAGATTCATCAAAATTACGAGGTCGAATGTTTTGGATAGTGTAATACTTTTGACGTAGACTTCGTCTCTCCATAGTGGTCTAATGATGTGTCGGGAAAGGAAAAAATTATGACGCTTTTCGTGTTATTTATAAACGCTTATCGCTCCGCAACCAAATAACATAGAGAGTTGGTTTTAGTTCCATTTAACAGAGAAAGTTTGACATTGAAGATTGTGAAAATTATATGGAATTATGGTTTAGTCACAGTCGAGCTGCAAAGTTGGTTAAAATCACTAAAAATTTTGATGACGTCACAGCGACCGATGTGCGCGCACGCAGACTAAAGCCCCGGACCCACGATCAGATAAACCACAGATTTCGTCTGCGGTGCGCGTTGTTTCCAATCGTGGGAACAGGTATATTCGTTGTCGCTCGGGTGCTTGTAAGGGCATCTGTGGTTTCCCGCGTCGTGGCGGTAAAAAGCTCAAACATCAAAGACGCGAGAACGAAGCGACGCGATCTGTTCCCGTGGCCTGTTGTAGTCTGTGCTCTGTTCTTCTACTCTCTTCTCGCGTCGTATTTTTTTTAGCAGTTTTGAAAGGATGATGGAGTAGAATACCGAATTGATTATGGAGTTTTTGGATTTGTACGAGGGAGAACCTATCATATGGAATCCGCAAAACTGTACGATATTACTGTTTGAATAATATTATTTTGCATACTTTTAATGATCATAACTACATTTTTATTGATAAATTTACATTTTATAATTACTACATTATGTAACTTTATAATCAGTATATTTCATTTACATCTTAATCAATAATAATTAAGATTTCGAAATTTGCATATGGCAAATCAAAATTTAATTATTATCGTTTCCTTTTTGGAGCTCATAAAATTCGATGAAATGCTTACTATTAAATATTATTCAAAATTGAAATGATACCATCGGGGCCCTTTTCATCTCGAGGCCCCAGGCGCGTGCTTGGTGAGAAGCAGAGCGAAGGGAAACTCTCGAAAACTGCTGCTGACCTGTAGAGTGTTGAGAGGTTTGACGAAAACGGTTCACTGGCCAGACGCGCGGAGAAAATTTGCCACGTTATGCGTCGTGGGAATGGCGCATCTGGTCCAATTCAAACTAACCAGAAATCCCTTACGACGCGAGTAGCTCGGGGATTATCTGATCGTGGGTCCGAGCCTTAAGGCAATTCAGTCGTCTATCTGATGTTCACGCGAATTATTACTCAAAAAGTGTTGAATTACGGCGAATTCCTGCTAAAGTTAAACGCTTTTAGCTCCGCAACCAAATATCATTGAGAGTTGGTTTTAGTTTCCTTTAAAAGAGAAAGATAGTCATTGAAGATTTCAAAAATAATTTTAGAATTTGTAATTACGGTTTAGTCACAGTCGAGTTGCAAAGTTGGTGAATATCACGAAGAATTTTACATAGATAGCCACATAGTCACACTAGCCTAATAGTCACCATTTACTATAGAGTTAATACTCACATGGAGCTACTTTAGCCATAGAAAGTCACAATTGAGTAAAGTAAGTGAGTCTACGCCCCTCAATCCCAGCGACCGTTTCGCAGAGACAGCCTCCCGACGAATTTTTTTTGTGTACTTCATATGCGGCAAAGTAAAAGGTATTTTTTCAGTGCAAAGGGTACTTGATTTTGCTAACGCTTGCTTTTAGCACTATTTAAGTACATCACAAATACTTTCATTTAAGACACAATGGAATTTAATCTATGTTCGCCCCATAGTTTAGTTAAGGGAACTTTCGCTAAATAATTGGAAAAGTTATTGAACGTTATAATTTAAAATTAATTTTAGAAATTTGTTGTTAATAATTCTGAATTTTTTATTTTTCTTAAAAGAATCAGCAATAATAACCCTCCGATACGATTAATTTGTGGAGTTTTTATTGGATTTCTCTATATGAACGACAAATTAAGTCGAATAAATTCTGTATGGTCATAGATTTTGACCTGTCTTATGTTTCTTGAAATTTGTAGTTAACGTGAAATATCTTTGTATATATGTTTCCCTTTCTCTATATAACGTTTCTGAAGATATGTTTCAGTTGTTCAATTATCCCGAAATTATTGGATTCTAACTGCTGGACATTTTGATAATAATTTTATGCATTAATGAAGTAAATTAAAAATGCCTCCATACCTACAAGAAAGTGTGTGTAGAACAAATTTTTATAGATATTTATATTTTTTAAGGGATTAAGTTGAAATTTCTGATTTTTTTTATGTCGACAAAGAACGGTTGCAAGAGCTTATTACATACATAAATATCCGTTGCTTATCATTAAAACGTGTGTAAAATGAAGGAGAACAAAGATGGTTCGTGTGTACCCAGCTTTCAAGATCATTAGACGACTGAAAAAAGACGAGAAATTATTCCGGGTTTCCTAAAAATAGACGATAGCATCTCCGAGATTTGACCGTTATTTAATTCTGCTGCATCTTTCATGCTTTCCAGAAATTCGTGAGAAACGATTCCCGCTGATCATACAGTAGATAAGTTTCCAGCAATTGATTCTTTCTGTTAAAGCCGTTCAAAGTTCATCAACACCTGGGCCTTTGTGCTGCGAGAAGCGTTTTTTACGAACGTAGAAGTGCAATTGTTTTATTAAAGATTACTTTAATACTCATAGTGGAAATTTCGAGCAATTTCACTCTTATCTGAGATTTTACATCGTCACTTAACAAGCAACACCAACTACCTGAATGTTCCAAATTTTACTAATGGGAGATGAAAATTGATTTTTTCGCAACCAAATACGAGTATGACAGATTTTCTCGCATCTAAAACAGATGTACGGTTTCATTGTTCATACCAGATGAGAAAAAAATCCACAATATTCGTTTTGGTTGTGAAAAATCATTTTTTTTCCTCTTTTAAAATTTGGCAAACTGTAAATGGTGATGTAGCTTATTAAGCGAAATATTATTATGCGTAGTAGTTTTTGCTTTCTCGTATATGAGGTATGCAAAGAGGAAATTTGTTATCATCATAAAATTTGATCTTGAGATTTTGATTAACCTCCGCATTTTAGACCTCCCGAGTCCTAAAAACAGATTTTTGGAATTATATCTGTCTGTGAACACGGTAACTCAAAAACGAAAACTGCTAGACGGATATTTAATACACAGTTCTGTCAAATTTTGGATGAAATCCGTTGATAAAAAGTCTGTCGATCTGTTCGCGCGTTTGTGAACGGGACAACTCAAAAACGCAACAAGCTACGTCAATGAAATTTGGCATGTGGTATTGTCACCACAACTGTA
>BGPR01029088.1:0-19503 GCA_013235015.1 Araneus ventricosus | reverse complement strand
AGAAAGAATGAGCTGCAATATGTACGAATTCTTTCAAGAAGCAAATGAAGAAACAGAGCCGGCTGATGGATTTTTCACTCAATTTTATAGATCAAAGCAATATAGTTTTCACACTATATTAGAATTACTGCTTTGGCACATTTACTCATTTACTTCATATTCCCGAAGTCCTTTTATTTTAGACTCGTTAAATTGAAGGTTTGCTGTAACTATGTTTTAGACGTCTATATACTTCCATGTAATTGCAAATGTCTATTTATACCAGTTATTTATTAACACAGATCGAGAAATTCCATGTTAGTGCTTATACAAGATTCTATTTAGGGAAATAAATGCTTATCATTTCTTTTGCAGAAAATATTTCACCTGACGACACATGTTACAGGACTCGAGAACTATTTTGTTTATCCTGTTATAGCTTGTTAGCATAGTAATTGCGTTATGCAATTTCTCCTAGAAAATATCAGTAGTCGAAATACATTTTTTCCTAGGAATTATTCGGTTTTGGAACAAAAGCGGGTAGTGTTTTTTTTCAATAATATACAGCAAAAATTCGATCTTTAAATGCAGTGTAATACGTTGTTTCATTGTAAATTCTAGACTAACCTGTCAACACTTGAAGTCTAGTATCTGGTTTTGTAATGAGATCCCCGAACCCAAGTCATTATGTAAACATTTCAGCATTTATATTTTAACTTTTTCACAAAGAAAAATCAAAGTAAGCAAATAATGTTTAAATGCCTGCGATAAAACTTAATCATTACTGTTAGATTGCAAAAATGCAACTACATCATTTTTCGGCTTTGCCAAAACTTTTAAATAATTTATATTTTCGCCACCAAAGTTTCTTGCTTATGTTGTGGCAATCTTTTAAATTCTCAACGGATTTTTTACAGTTTTATTAAATATATCAATTTATAATATTTATTTTCGTAGTAATCAACTTCATTATTAATGGCTTTAACTTTTTATGTAATTTCTTTTAATATTTCAATGTTTATTAAATTGTAAATCACTTTTATTTCACGGAACTATATGCTCGCCATTTTTAACGGCGGGAGCTTTTGTGTGAAAACTGGTCTGAGCGTCCCCTGGCTGGAGTGTTTTCTTTGTCTTGTGCATATTGCTTTTAAAAATACTGAACATAACGGTCGCACCCTGGAGAGTCGAGTTCCGATAATTTTCATTATTCTGTTCTCGTCTTCTCATGCGTGTAGATGGGCAAAAAATAATTCTGCTGAACGATGTGGTGGAAAATGAGGAAGATGTCCAACAAAATCGACATTTAAAGAAAAGATATTTTGTATGGAAGGCAATGCTTTGAGCTAATCAACTATCCTTTATCCTGGACTATTACAGAACTACGTTGTGCCAGTGGTATGCAGAATGAGAGAAAAGAGGTAATCCTCTGATCATCGGCGTACAGCTAAGTGAAAAATTTACGATTAAAATTCATCGAAACCAGTTCATGAACTAATCTGTAATAAAAATTGTGCATTTTCACCAAACTTTTCAAATTTCTCTTCTTGTCATTCCAAGAACACTAGTTCAGAGCAAAGAAATAAAATCTTTCTCAAACAGCAAAATCTTGGCCATTATTGCTACGATAAGTATAGTTTCATCAGAGAGTTCTCTAATTTTTCTCATTCTCTTATTTTCTTAGTATCTTTTGCAATTTTAAAGTCTACAGCTTTAAATAATTCAAACTTGTTTTGTTTTTATATGTAGTGTTCTTTTGTTGTGGTTTTATTTTTATGTTGTGTGCATCACAGAAATCTCTGTACGCAAGTGCATTTTTGTATTCCAATAATCTAGAATTCTATTAATTTAGAGTTGGTAGCTAAAAGTTTAAATATGTAAATAAAAAAATTTAATCAAAAACTTGATCTCTTTTCTCTTTCAAATAGTGTCACAAATGCAATGTAATTTTGTTCCAGCAATTTCCTCCACTATAGGTTATTTTCTTCTAGGTTGTCTAGAAAAAGTAGGTAATAACTTCAGTGAAAGTAAAAATTGTATTTTTATTGGTATTCATCTTTTGGCACCAATTGATCTTTCATTATGGTGCCATAACGTCAACTGTAAATCAAATTTCTAGAATGCTAAATTTAAATATTTTAACCATATTATATTGACCAATAACCCACCCATTTTAACATTCCCAGTTTTCAACAGTTACAAAATTTCAATCTTCTATATTTCAAGAAGACAATATAGTGGAGGTTTTATTATCTTATAATGCTGAAGTATTATGTGAAATAAAGTCTTTGAATTTATAAAAAAATACCTATATCTGAGATAATCTTGATTGTTGAGGAAAGAATAGAGAAATCGGTGACTAAATCAATATTTATTTCCGGTCGACAAAATATTAGCAAAATCAGTTAAGAAGTCATTTTGGCGAATAAATGCGCTCCTTTTTCTTCTGTAAGTTTATGAATCTCATACACACTGGCTACTACGAAAATGAGAGCACCAAATCGACATGGTAGAGAATATTGGTTTAAAAAAATAAATACACTATTTATAAGACACTTTGCTGAAGCTGTTAAAAATGCCAATACTAATAAATACTTTTCTGAATTTATTACGACAGTTCTCATCTAGCTTTCTTTCTGTAATCTACTGATTTCTAATTTTTTTTATTTGCTTTCACGATTCTTAGCATGTGGTTTTCACCATGGCAATAGATCACCCGGGGGGAACACCGCAAGTTCACGAATTAGAAGCCTCCGGATAAGTAACGGGGTTCTCGCTTCCCCAGGGGGTATAGTATTGGGGGGGGGATCGAGTTACCCTTCACCAGTGATAAAAAGCACGTCCTTCGGGAGGGATCGGTCCGTAGCCTGCGATGGTGGTCCTGAGTGTTAAGGCAGGACGGAAGTAACTATGTTAAGATAAGGTAGCCAGCGCAATAGTCAAAATGGGGTGTTCCCGTGAGGGCGTGGATGGGAAGCCTCCGGATAAGTAAGCGGGGTCTCGCTTCCCTGGTGGGTTCAGTATGGGTTGGGGCTTGCCCTTTGTGGGTGATAATGCTTGCCTCCTTCGGGAAGTCGGGCCGTGGCCGGTGATGGACATTAGGACTCCGACCTCAACACTCGAGTTATTGCAGAGGCCGTCACTCAGATACGCAGGACGGCTTCGGGCGAGGCTTGTCTGATTTCGATATGAATTACTATGGCAATAATATGCTCTGCTTTTGATGTGAAAACGTTTTTTCGCTCGTTACAGTAATAGTTGGTGGAACTTTCTTGTGTTACAAAATACTGTCAGATTTGAATCGCTAATAACTATGAGGCTAATAATGCGAAAAGATTGGTTGACCTCACAACGGATAGATCATATCTGTAAGAGTTTGTCGCATAGTATTTGTTTTGCCTGCGATGTCATCGGACCAGTGTATTCGCATGCGCGTGATTGTTATGAATTAGCTTTATGTAAGGTTATAAATAAGTATAGCGTAGAACGCATTTAGCTAGGTGGTTCATGCTTATGGTGTCATTTTAAAGAGCTTGAGGACTGTTACTAGGAATCAAAGTGAGACAATAAAAATATTCATCAGAATATAAGTAAAAATTGATATTAAATTGAAAATTTCAAACTCCGCATGTTTTTTTATTGTAACATGCAGAATTTTCTTTCGAATTGTACGAAATTTACAGAATGCTTGACAATACGTAAAAGAAACATTGCATTAAAATTTGAATATTATGGGAAATATGAGCATTTTTAGTAAATAATGTTTTACTGCGCATACGCGAAATATAGTTCTATATACTGTCAACAGAAGGCGCCATCAAACACTACTCTAAATAAAACATAAGAAAGGCGCTGTTCGGGAAAATGTCGAGATAAGATCATAAAACAAGTGTTTCGTATTAATATGTAATTTAATTATCAATATATTTAATACAATTTTTACACAGAGTAGTAGTATAATGGTTACAGAATAGATAAATCAGAAGTTTATCGCATGTAGCAAGGGTCTATGGTAGCTTGTGGTTTGTGTGGCCGTTTCGATTTCAGTTCGTGAACGATGTCTGGAGGAAATGGAAATACATATTATATGCCAGATTGAGGATTTCGTCTCTAAAAAAATGCCTTGTCTGGTTTCAGTGGTCTCAGTAGACAGAGTCTCGGATTTTCGAGACGGGTAAAGGTAACAAAGACATACCTGTCTACCTAACATTGAGGAAGATAAGTACTCAGACGAGGTACGTTGTTTTGGTGAGGTTAAGTGAAGCGATTTGTCTTGTAGTTGTGGTTAAATCACCTGGTGCGCTTGAAGGTAGTGACAGCCATGTTGTTTTTATTGCGTTCCTGGTATCTGCTTGAATAAGGAAATTAGTGATTTGCTTTGTAGTCGTGGTTAAATCACTTTGTGCCCTTGTAGGTAGTGACGGCCATAGTTTTTTTATTGCGTCCCTGGTATCTGCTTCAATAAAGAAATTAGCGATTTTTCTTGTAGTCGTGGTTAAATCACCTTGTGCCCTTGTAGGTAGAGATGGCTACAGTTTTTTTAATTAAAGAAATTACGATAGAATAAGGTGATGGCTGAAGTATGCGTCTTGCGATACTTTTTTGGACGAGAAGTAACTGTTTGAAAAAATAAAGAAATCAGCATATAGCTGACGTTATTCGAAGCCGATAAAGTGTAGTAGATCTCGTATAATTGAATTTGTTGAAGTAGAACGGATTCGATGCTCATAACCTCTATGCAGTAGGACATGCTACGTATGTAAATAAATATTATTCATGGAAATATGATGCACAAGCTTTTGAAACGATGCGCATACGCTGGTACAAAAGTTTCATAGGAATGCCATATCAACTTTTGGCGGGTGTTTTGGAAATATGCAAGATATTCATGCGAACTGAGTGTTAAAATTAGATAACCAATGAACACAGTATTCTAAAAATGGATTTAATCTGTTATTTACGCGATTATTTTCAATATCATTTTAGCAATGATCTCCATTATTTAAATACAATTTTTTATCTTCTTTATTTTAATAAACCGTTTTTAAACTTCCGCTTCAGATGTGTGAAAAACTTTAGACAATCCAGTAGTTTTTGGAGTTTATTCTACACGTAGAAGTTATAGAACATAAAGATGATCAAATAAGTTAAATTAGTAAATAAAGCATATTTAAAACAAATTTAAACAATGTTTAAGTAGCGTGCAATATGCCGCTGCATACAACAAACAAAGGAAGCCAATGATAATTCAAAGAAGGTAAAAACCAAGAAATAAACTCTGATGGAATCGAATTAAACAGACAAGGAATCCATTCTAGTACACTTTCTCAAGGGCTATAAAGTAAGTTTGAATTTTTCTTCTTTACTGATATTTTAATGAAGGTATTTTTGCCGGAAGGCTAATAATTTTTAAGTCAATCTTGTCAGCGGTATTATGTTTGTGTTTTCTTTCTGGAAATTCTTTTGTTGTTTTCTTATTTTGTTTGTTTTGTGGTTTGGGATATTTCGGGCTATGAAGAGGCTTTGGTTAGATTTAGGTGAAGCATCTTACCGAAAAATTTCCAGATTTATTCGAATCCATTTCGAATTTAGTCTATAGCCCTTGAAAAAGTGGACTATAATGGATTCCGTGTCTCTTTAATTCTATTCCATCAGAGTTTATTTCGTTCCTTTTGCTTTCTTTGAATTATCATAACAGACAACAGACAGAAGTAACAGACATTTTTTACAGACTTTGAATTATCATAACAGACAATAGACAGAAGTTACAGACATTTTTTATAGATCCCCTATTTTCCAAAGATTCCTTATTTAAAACTTTGTGCGTCTTAATTTTTCAGATCCCTCTACAGTCTATATGTAGATAAAAAAGAAATTATCTCGAATTCAAACCTTCAAAAGGAAGTTTCATTTAGTAAAAATAAAGGGAGACAGGTAGGTTCGAATATTCAAAAACAAATGGTAAAAGTAAAGTTTACGGTGCGAAGCCGTTCCTCTCTACTTAAGATCGCCAACTTTTTATCGCCAAGAGCAAGATGGTTTGGCGATGTGAGAACGAACGGCATTGCGATTGTGTTCCGGGCAAATTTTTTAAACTTCAGAGGCTTCGCTTTCAGCAAAGAGGGAAACAAGTAGCTACGCTCTTTCATTGAATGTTATGAATCAAAGTTTAAAAAAAAATCCGAACTGAATTCTTACTTCAAAATATTCCTTCGTGGAAGTGAACATGAGCGAAGAACTTCACTTTTTCATTGATAAGTGAAACACACAGAAAAATGTTAATCTATTAAATTTCATTGATTGTCATTTATTTGAAGCCATTTTTCATTACGTCGTCACACAAAACAAATGCTTTATCCTATTTGTCAAAAATCAAAACGTAGAATTCCAAAGGAAGTTTTATTCAAATTCGAAGAAATTGACCAATGAAAGTGTACATAGCACATACCTGACCAATAAAATCGCAGCGCTGAAGCGCGAAATAAAAATATAACGATTCCTGCGCTAATAAGGCACGAATAGGAACATTCCTGCGCAACCAAAACAAATGTCATGTTCTGACGTTGCCAATCCGTCTTCTGTTTGGCAGCAAGGAATTGGCGAGCAAAAGCGGAGAGAAAGGTCGTCATACAGTAAACTTTACTTCAACCAAACAAATAAAATAAATAAATTCCTGTTGCTGTTATTTATTGTATTTCTTTTTTCTCCCATTCGAAATAAAATCTTTGCAAAGTCTTAAGAAAACAATTCATTAAGAGATATTGGAATACATTAGTTAAATAATATTATTTAATATGCGGTATTTGAAAGTTGAATACAGTGTCCTAGTATCGCCCTCAGGAGGGGTCTATTATGATATTCTAATGAATTCTTCAAAATTTTGGGGAAAAAATCAAAGTAACAAGTAAAAATCGATTAAGAATTAAACATTTGTAACAATTTTAGTAATTGCTTCGAAGCCAAATACCCTCTTGCACAATCAGCTTCGCCACAGGCTTTATCTTGAGCTTTTATTAATCAGAGTGTAATTCGTAGATTACGTTTTGGTCATAGATTCTTCGGGCCTTTGAAAGTTCCTTAGATTATTTATTTAAATAGTGGATTTGGACGGCTAGAGAATACCCGATAAAATACTTAAATTCCCGGTCTTCGGAGATTAAACTTCATTCTGAGAATATCAAATGTTTAATAAGTACTGCGTGATGAGTTTTAATAATTGGTTTCTTTCAGAAAATGCATTAATATTTATTGCTGAAAGATGTAAGCTTCGCTGCAATTGTTATTTGCGTTTCTGTAGTTATATTTCGGAAAATATTCCAATTATTAAAAATAATGGAATACTAATTTATAGAAAGAGAAGTTCTCATTATCCTACATCTTTAGGATTTTTATCCTGTTATCGTATGCTAATAGCGTTTCAAAAATAGATAATGATTCCTAAAAGGGTTTACATTTAGATTCTTCTTGGAAATTTCTAATTATATACTTTTTTGAAGTTACCTTGTTTCACGTTCGTGAAGATACAATTTTGTAATCAATTTTACAAAATCTTCCTGAGGTGCGGAAGTTTTAAAATTTTGTAGACTTGTGTAATAAAATTGAATGTCTCTATGTCTCCGCCCGGGACCGCCTGGCTCGGTGTGAGAGGGCTAAACATATGCACGGGACCTTCTAGATACAGTGCTGACATTCTATAATTATATGGCTCAGTGATGCTAAAATTATATTATTACAATGCTCTAACTCTATACCTAAATACTTATTAGTGTGTAAGGAACATAGCACTCCCTGGAAATCTTTGAGTAAGGTGACGCCATAAAAGATTAAATTTTGTTTTGGTTAGAAAACAATCTATATTATATAATTCTGTACCACTTTCTGGGTAACATTTAGTTTGATATATAAAGGCATAGATCAATAATTGAAGAAATTAGAGGCAAGTCAACGCTTACTCGAAAGCCCTGTGCATACAGGTTTTTTTTAATACATTCATGAAAAATGTTTATTATACTATACAAATCCTATTAAATAGAATTCTAATCTTTAGTTTTAAAAAGTACTGCTAATTCAAGGCAAATTCACAAATGCATAATCATCCGTGCCCTGAAAACATAAAGAGAAACTGAATGACCTGAACGTCGTAGACAAAAATACGGTTACTGTGCACCACATATCAGAGACCCTGTTACACATGCTCAAAAAACCCGAGTCACGTACTCGGAACCGTCACGAGGAGGCATGTAGTGCCAACGGCGAAAGGGAACCAGATCATTCTTAGTCATTTTTGCAAATTACCACCTTCGTGTTTCAGGTGACCCTCCGCAGTAGAAGTCAAAATGATTGACTTCAACCCTTAACGGTCGCGCCCGTCATATTGACGTGCATCGCATTTTTAGGCTTATAAACTAAAGTTTAATCAATAATTACCTCTATAATTTGACACTAAAATTAAGTAGAATCCATTAGCATATCAAGTATTCTATGCCTTCTTAGATGAATGAAAAGGACAGCCCCTTTCCAAGACAGAAGGGGTCATCTTATTGGATAGCAAAAAAAAAAGAAAACAATGCGAATTTAAGGAGTTAAAGAGCCTTTTTCCTTGATTTCTTTTAATATCTATTCGAAAATATTTTAGGATGTCAAAACGCAGTGTGATTGAAACTGTGGAATTTTTAAAATGTTATTGAAAAGTCGATTACTGTGAGCTTAAAATATCAATATAAAATGTGAAAATAAGTTGAAGGACATTTATAATGACATGAAAACTCTGTTAGGAAAATAAATAATAAAGAATAATAAGTAGAGGGTGATTAATATCATACTTTACAGGAATTCGTGTTTATTTGCTGCTAAAAATTGTATGTGGTGTTCAAGAGAGTGCGCTGTTTCGTCCTTCTCTTGTATATATACTCTGTTTTCATTATTTCTCTGAATATATGACTTGTGTTTCGTGAATAAAGATTGGCTTCATTTGATACTTTACAGGAATTCGTGTATATTTGCTGCTAAAAATTTCATGTGATGTTCAACAGGGGGCGCTGTTTCGTCCTTCTCTTGTATATATATTCTGTTTTCATTATTTCTCTGAATATATGACTTGTGTTTCTGGAATAAAGATTGGTTTTATATCATACTTTACAGGAATTCGTGTTTATTTGCTGTTAAAAATTTTATGTGATGTTCAATAGAGGGCGCTGTTTCGTCCTTCTCTTGTATATATACTCTGTTTTCATTATTTCTCTGAATATATATATGGCTTGTGTTTCTGGAATAAAGATTGGCTTCATATGATACTTTGCAGGAATTCGTGTTTATTTGCTGTTAAAAATTTCATGTGATTTTCAATAGAGGGCGCTGTTTCGTATATACTCTGTTTTCATTATTTCTCTGAATATATGACTTGCTGTGTTTCTGGAATAAAGATTGGTTTACTAATAAGCTTCTGTCTTCTATTTCCTCCGCCCTTACTGATGTCCTGCTGAGGTCCGACAGTCGTAAGACTTTACTTGGGATGTAGAGGCTATTTCGATCAGAGGTTTGCAGGGTGCAAACATTGGCCTTAGAGTATTTTATTAAATGAATGCTAGAAGCAACAAAATACACATCAAATTTCTGTAAAATTCAGCAAATGATGCTTTCCATCCATGTCCTTCATTTGGTAGCATTTTCATTAGGAAATTTTCGTGCGGGTTATTGAATTGTCACTAACATTTTAATTGGGGAATACGTTTTGTCGACAGCAAACAATGTAAAAAAAATAAAAAAAACATATCGCAAATAAAAAAAAAATAAATAGCCTATTGTTATGAAATGGTAAGTATTCGATTTAAAAGAACATTTCTTATGAACTATGAACAATGTGTATTTTTAAATTTAGGAGTTATGAATTTTGTCAAAGAAGAAGCCGGAAACAGACCCTGGCTTGTACTTGTGAGCAAATATGATTTCATATAAGTGTTCAGATAGAATCTTAAACGAAACCAAGAAATATGCATACTACTACCACAACCTACCCTTGTCCTGAATAAGCTTCCAGAAACCTTGAATGATAGTCGCCGCAAAAACTCGAGTACTGAGGCAGGAGTCCCAACGGTCGCCCCCTCTCGAAGGAGGTACGTACTATCACTAGAGGGGAGTAACTCGACCCCCACCATTATTGTACACATGTCCAGGAGCGAGAAGCCGCTTAGTTATTACAGGCGGTTAGTAAGTTATTCATCCAAGTATTCGTGGGAAGAAATATGTATAATCAATATTTTTTTTCTTACGACAAAATTCTAAGTATGACGAGCGACTCCAATACTGTGATGTTAGGAATCGTAAACGCATCCATCAAATCTAGAGAAACGTGCATGGCTCTACCAGATATATAGGGCACCTTATACGAAAATTTCAGTTCAATACCTTGAAGATTCAGAAAGTTATTGGCATCTTGACCAGAGCTGTTTTAGTTTAAATGTCACCTGATGCCTTTGGATGTCATTTGCGCACTCATGTTCCTATGTGATTTTGGATGCTTATCGTATGCTTGACCTACACTTTCATTTTTGCCACATATTTTCGGAGCACTCTGTAGTTAGTTATGGTATAATAAAGTTCCATTTTGAAGCAACATCAGGGCTACTTTGTGACGGACCTCGTAATTTTGAATCGTGGTCAGATGACGAGCACGACACCTCAGCTGTCACCCGATCTTGAAGCTTCCATGCCGCACAAACAGGGGTGCGCTTGGCCAATACGTATGATTCTTCGTATCTTCAGTAGAATCGGATTTCGAACCTGGAGCTCTCCGGCCCGAAAGCCGAGACATTACCACTAGGCCTCCGCGTCCCTCCTTAGAAAACTGCATCCGAAGGGTATAAAAATAACTAGAGAAGGAAATACGCAATTACAAAAATATATTTATCTCAAATTTAAAAGTATTTTTAAGTTACAAATATTAAAGATTTATATTCTCTGTATGAAAAAAAATTCCAAGCAAAAATTTTGCTTATAAACAGAAGCAAGCTGCTTGAACAAAAATTATGAAATGCTGTTGAGACGCGGAATAAACAAATTTTAAATACGTATTCAGAGAAAGTATCGCTTGTAGGAGAAAAAAATTTAGAAAGAAAGTCACGAGTAACATTGTATTTAAAAATATCTAAAGTAAAGTTGTTTCCAAAAGCACAATAGAGCTTATAAAAAATATCTTAATAACGCCACTTCTTTTCACTTCATTTCAGTGTTAATGTCCCTATTTCACAGAAAAAGTCGTTTAAAAAATTACTTGCAAGAAACTACCACATAAATGCGTCATCGTAATAAAATAAATCACGGGAAAAAAGAATTTAAAAGTCGTTACTTTTGAAATTATTTCTTTACAGAATACAGAAGCTACGAGAGAGGAAAATTCTTCTTTACCGTTTTTAATTTTCCTCGAAGCTCCAGCGAGAAAAGAAATCGTCTGCTGGTTTTGATGAGGTCGTTGCCAAACGTCTTGGAAGGTATATTTGCATTCTAATGTTCGAATTTTTATTTTTTTCGTTTTTGCTTGCGAGACAGCGTGTCAAGTTTCTTAAAGCTTTTTTGATAAAACTTTAGAAACTTATAGACTATATCTTCTTACATATATATAAAAAGCCTGTTTTTAAAAAAATATATACGAATCTCTACCTTAAGAAATTAAGCTAAAAATAGTCCTCATTCCTACATAAAATATTGAATAAAACTCATACTTAATATCGGAAAAGTAATATCTTTAAAGAATTTGTAATTCCTTCAATTCAATGTTCGATGATTTTATGCATTCGTTATTTGTTTCTAAATTGGAGTTTCTGTCATTCTTGAAATGGAAATGAAGATTTCTTTTGTGATTTCTGTGAAATCTTCCCATATATTTTATCTTTGAATATATATTAAAATAATATAAACTACAGTACTGTGTTCAGATATTTTTAAGAAATAAGGTGATTTTTTTTATTTTTTAAGGAATGTTTCTTTTCTTCATCATCAGGATCAAAGTTAAATATTAGTTTGTCTTATTCTGTATTTTGAATGTGAAAAGCTTTCTTTCGCTTATTAATTTTAATCCTTTTAAGTACTATTTCTCAAGAGAGTGGAAGAATGCACATATATACGAATAATTTATGTATTTTCAAAGCAAAGAGGTTTAGCGTTAGTTGCAAATGCAGAACCTAAAAATAAGACGTTATTTCCAAGAATTTCGTTTGCTCTCTGATTGTTAAACATTTGCCATTAAGATGCTGCTTTGAGTCAATTTTCAATTATGTCTACAAATTCTGAATGCCTAGAGGAGAAAGAGTTCAATGAATGCATGATTAAGAAAATTTTAGGTAGATATCTCTTAGGAAGTCTACATAAAGCAATGGTTCTCATGATAAGTCTTCGTGAAAATTTCTGCAGATCTTTGACAATGTGGGACTTGGCACCCTAAGAATTTCGGAAAATCCATGAAAATATCGATTTTCAAATTTTGAGTGTAAAATGGTCCTTCAATCTTTGTTTAATAATCTTAAAGTTTCAAAGCAAGCAGACAAATATTTAGTGAGATATGAAGTTATTTTGCCTAACACGTTGTCACGTGTCACTCCCACTTCCAATGTTTAAGTCATGCATATTTCATGTGCAAATTGCGAAGCCACCTAATTTTTTTCATGAAAGCAAAGCAAGATAGTTGTTTCAAACAGTAATGATTTATTCTTTGTTTGTTTACTGTTTTACTGCTTTCGCGTCTTATTATATATTAAGCACATTTGAATCATCATCATCACTGCTTTCGCTTCTCTTTTTGTGTGACTTTCTCACTGTCAATAAAATGTTTTTAAATTTTTGCCCTGCTGTATATATTTGAGAAATAGTACCGCAGATCATTTATTAAATATTTCGAGTAAAAAAATTTCAAAAGAGTGAAATTTTTCTAATTTTTTTTTTATTTTTTTAATTATCCCTATATACAAGTATGATTATGCTCATTAATAATAATAGTAATAATATATATTAATAAAATTGATACCTTAGGACTTGCCAATGTCAGGTTATTGCTCTGAAAAACATAGTTGCTGTTGAAATCTTTAATAATCTTAATCTTTTTTAAAGCTGTTTTTCTCAGTTTGCTTTTTTCCAAAATTGTATCTGCTACAAAATGCTAAAATTCAATCTCCTTTTATTCTAATTACTTGAAATTTTTTTCTGTTCACTCACAAATGCATACTTAATAGAATTAGAGATGCATTTGTAAAAATTTTGATTGGCAATTTTTTTAAAAATGTACTAAATGAAAAATTCTGATATTTTCCAAAAATTTTCACAAAAAAGTCAACAAAATTTTTTTCTCAGAAAATAATGTAGATATCAAAGATCCGATACCTATTTCTATTAAGAACATTGAGAGGTCCCTTTCAAAAAGATTTGGGGGAAAATATTTAAAAATGTATGAGAAGAAGTAAATAAAAAAGGCTTAATTTTTAACAAAAAATTGAAATTTTTAAATTTGTAACTTTTGAAAATGAAAAATATTTTAGAAATTTAAGTTTATGTACAGTTTACATCTATCTATTACAAAATTAAATAAGTTTGATCAAAATTGTATAAAAAAATTTTTGAGTGCCAAGTCCCCTTATTTTGTGAACACGATAACAATAGTAATTTTCATTAGATTTCGACCGGCATAAGGTAAATGTTTATTCCTTGGTGTATGTTGTAAGGACGGCGAAAATCTCGGCCGAGTTTGTGGATGGGCTATCCAGCTCAAAAGGAGTGTTAGTGGTAGGAGGTAGAAATTTTCTTTTCCGCATAATTTCTTTACGACTAAAGATAGAAAGAAAATTCAAATTCGGCATATCAACGCCTAATCATAACGAACAACTTTTGTACTGAAAGTGTTTTGTTTGCTACTATTGCTTAGAAGTTATGAGCTGAAATGTGATTTTCACCCTATGCATGCGGTACTAAATTCGGTTAGAAAGCTCTCATCAGTTGTATTCTCTTCTACTCTGTATTATCATCATCGCTACAACCCTTATGAAATTAGAGTGCGAAGTGTTTTTTTCCTTATATCTCCGGATAAAAGGAATCTACTTATGACTTGCGGCTTACCGACAGAGATCTTTAACTTTTATGTTAATGTCCGAGGACCCCATCGGGGGAGACCGCGAGCACGCGGAAGAGAGGCTGCCGTATAAATAAGCTGGCTCTCGTCAACCCGATGGCACATTACTGTGGTGGGGCTCTTAGGGCCCACTCCGATGACAGGTCGTACTCCGGAAAACGGGGGGTTGCTGCATGGGCACTTCCAATTGAGGGCTATTGTGCAGGAACCACAGTGCCTGACGCTGTCGTGGTGGCCGGTCATTCAAATGTACCAGTATGCCTTGTAGCAGGTCGGGGTGATGACTTAGTGTGATAATGTCCGAGGAGAAAACTGTGAAGTGAAATAACATATAAGCTTCTACAGAATGTAAGCTACACATTGTTTTTTGATAACTATGTGGAAGATATGTATGTAACATCTGAAGTAATTCAGACATGTTATTTTTAAGGGGACATACTACTCATAAACCTCCAAAAAATAGGGGAAAAACTGTCAAATTCGATACATTGTATCTCTGAAACAATACACATCACAAACTCACTTTCTTTCTTAAAAAAATATATATTCTTTGTGTTATAGTACACAGATTTCCAAACTTTAATATTTGTATGTATTTATTTGAGTGAGTAATAAATATGGGTATAATCTTTTGAGAAAAAATGAAACAGTCACCTTGCACGCGTGATTATGGAAAAAATATTGGTCTAAACACAATATTTTGGGTATTTCAGTAATCCCAACAAAAAGAGTCTGATGAAGAAATTAAACCACAATTTCTTCACATATAAATTTAATTTCTATTTTATTTACGAATTTAAAATAAAGTAGCAGAAATAGTTAAAATTTCAACATTTCTATCCCCCCCCCTCAAAAAAACGTTTTTGGAGAGAAAATGTACAAATATAGTGGTTCAATTTGTAGAACAAAGCGTAATACATATTTACTAAACATTTTATGGGAAAATATTCAATAGTACTTGAGATATTTTCACGCAATATCAAAAACCACATTTTGAAATAGAGTGCTTTAAAGATATGGCACTTTTCAATGTTTACGTTGAACAGCTGATACATTTTACTTCATAACTTTCATAATTATGGGAATTTCTTAACGCGGATTGTTTGAAAATGTTCAGAAATAACTGGTAAATAATATATATATAAGATCAGGCTTTAAAAAGGTGAAATGTAGTTCATTTTGATCATGGAAGAGACAATATATGGCTTAATCTTCTTTTATTCAGGCATTCAGGATAATACGTTATTTCTTCATAGGTAAAGTATTCAATTTTTACGTAGCTCCATGACCAGTATTCAGAAGGTTACGCCTGAGCGGCGCGTTGTTGTTGAAAGCTTACATGTTGGAGTGAAACGGGCAGAAATGAATGCGCAGAACGCTTAAGTACCCAGAAAAGGGAATTTCCCCTTTAGAAACCCGTGACTTGAAAAGAAAGTTGTAGTGCGTTTATTATGATGAAAGTATAAGTATTTAAAATGAGGTGTCGTTAAGATTATTTAGGAAAGTTAAAAAATTAAAATATCACATATTTATATTTCAAAAAAATCGAAAATGTTCGAGATTTAACAGTCATATGTCCCCTTAAGTACTTTAAGGTGGGTTCATGAGATAACTGGGCAAATCCTTAATATTTTTTCCAAATATGGATTAAAAACATTTCCAAACCACTTATTACAAGCCCTCGATGCGTCTTCCCACCTAAACAAAGGTCAGATCCCCAGTCGCTCCATAGCAGTTTAAAAGAAAGTTGAGTTCATGAAAGGAGGAAAATATGCTGCTTGCAACTGGAAACACGACCCGATTCAAGTTATTTCTGTGAGTGTAATTTAATAAATTCATTAAAAACAACGAAATTACTTTAAGGATTACACTTTTTATATTTAATTTCAACATTTTTGTACATAGTATAAATAAATTAATAAAGGAATGCCCAGGTGGCCCTTTACAAAATCTTATTTGAAGAAATTGGGCACTAAGGGCTTGGGAAATTGGGCGCATAAAGTACCTAGGTGTCCCATATTATTAAAATTAATTTTGCATACTCTTTGTTGTTGTTGATGATGATCCCCGAAGATCAGCAGAGCTATATCAGGTCCATGAGCCTGTGTACCCTGAAGAAATCCAAAGTCAATAGAGGATTAGAAACAAGATCCTGTTGGGAAAGCCCCAGGCATGCAAGAATATGATGAGGTGTGGCTTGTTCTGCAGTACATTTTGGGCAGATCTCAAAACACTTAAAATTATCAGAGAAAGTCAAACTTCTGACATGCCCACTAAGGAAGCGAGTAAGAGCTGTTTCGTCGCGCATACTCTTTAGGACAGTTAGCTGAGCTTCTTATCTTAATATCGAACATTGTGTCAAGTATTACTAATATAATAGCGCAGATATGTCTCTCGGTAACGCTCTCACGTCACCAACAATAAACACACGCCATAGCACTGCGAGACATTAAACCGCATTATTTCATTGTTAGAGAACCTAAATTTCAGTAATTTTACAGTTACAAAAGTAATTGTCGTTCCAATTTCAAATTTAATAGCTCTAAAATAGTGAAAAAAATTTCAATCGAGTGATATAAAATTTATCTCGCTATGATTAATAGTTCCAGTGAAATTTTAAATTATATTAATCATATATTTCAAATTAGTTTCCGTTTTTTAATAGAAAGTAGTAAATTACGTCAGTGGTATATAATGCGATGATATAGTATGGACGTAACGATGCATCTCGTTATTTATTGCAATCGTGGTGATATAATTTGATAATATTTTTTGACAACGTTCTCAAGAAATACTTGTAATTGGATTATGGCTGTTTTTACACTATTTAAAACACCTCTGCTATCAATGGTCTTGTAATTTTCAAACATAATAACATTGTTAAGGACAGATGACTTCAAAAGTTCAATTGGATACTTATTATACTTCAAATTTTATGGCGAGTCACCCATTGTCAATATTCCAGTAGAATTAAAAAGACGAAAAGCCCTTTTGTCAAGAATCAACGGAGAAGGATCCAACAGTCATTGAATAATGAAGATACATTCAAATATTGTGGAAAAAATACAAAACTACCAAAAATATTGTAAAAAAATGTTATAATTGACTCTATGATAAGCGTTTAAAGTATATGTAAAGTGTTACGATTTTTGAAAGTATTTTTGTAATCTCTATAAAAATATTAAAAATCGTCACCTAAAAATTGTTTTTGCTCTCTTTTGCATTTCTTAGATGTTTATTCTTTAATTTGAATCTGATATATTTTTTCTCAGAAAAATATTTCTAGAGAAAGAGGAAGATAAAATGGCCTAACGGAGGGTTGAGGCTTCCATGATGGCAACAATATATTTGCTTTATAATTGAGCTTCATACTTAAATAATTAATAGGCTATTACTATAAATTATAAAATCAAATATGACATGATTTGACAATTTTTAGTAATGACTTTCCTGTTGTTTGCGCATTTTTGCGATGCGTACAATGATTAGAATATCATCTCAAATTTTTAGAACTGTTTGCTTTGCATTTTCTTGTAATTGCAATTCTTTAAAGAGAAATATTAGATATTCTATCTGTTTCTCTTAACTAGTTAGCAAGTTTTGATCTGAAATCAAAGTTTAAATGTAGTTTTGAATTTAATTTAATGCTAAGTATTCAACAGAATAAAGTGATTTTTTGTTCTTACTTGATGTTAAATTAAAATGCGTAAAATTTAAATTGCCTGAATTTCTGCTCAAGCTGCTTATTGTGCCTTAACACTTTCCGGTGAAAGGCATTAATTTTTTTTTTTGAAATGTGATGAAAAAACATCATGGATGGGTTTAGTTTATTGTCAAGGCATAGAATCTACAAAAAAAATTAACTTGCATCATTCCGAGGGGGGTCATACATCTTTGGGGACACCCCCGCATATAGGGACCCCTTTAGATACAGGCACCTTGATACGCTCAAAAAATGTTGTTCAATCCTAAAGAAAATCGTAAATTAAAACTTCAAGACTATTGGAGGAAAATTGTCGAGTGAATTTATTAAAATTGTAAACGCCAAGAATTCAAAAAATTTCCTATCTCTGAGTCAAGGAATTTTCGCATTTTTAATCCCTAATACTTCCGATTCTAAAGCGAAATTTCATTGTGCTGTCATCTATATTCTAAAAGGAGTACTATTAACTACCTTTTCGTACATTCTTCCTGGTTTCGAAGTGGATTGGAATTTTTAAAGAAAATTTTAAAGTTGGTGTCCTCTTTTGTGACAACTGCCCCGGAAAGGATTAAAAGGAAAAACGGGGTTCCCATTTGTCATTTTCCCTCTCGAGTTCTATTATGTGCACCGTAGGCTTCTGATATTACTTTTTCAAATAACTAGAAGTCTAAAGACAAAATGAATTTATTTGGCACATTCACATATTTTGTATTTTTAGTGTTAGTAGAATACATAATATGAATTCTGCATTGGAATTTGAACAAATTTACCCTTTCTGAGTGTAATTTCCTAGTTAAAAACAATTGTTTTCAGTTTTAATGGAAAAGTGTTTTATTCTGAAAGAAACATGCTTAGACAAATAGGATTGTTGAAAAATATAAAAGTAAATTGAAGCAGACTTCCACACAGACAGATAATCACTTTTAATCTAAGCAACGTCTTGCTAGAGGTATTCTGTTATCCTAAATTAAAACTAATTAAAAAAATTGTTTTAAAAAATAAAAAAATGTAAGTATGTAAATGTATTGACTAAGGTATAAAGAAAAGAAGTTTGCTTATTAATGATATTCACAATGATTAAAACATGGCATTCACTTCATATGTGTACGTAACTTACTGAAGTTAAAATGTCAACCGAGTTCTTGAGCTAGTATCAGCCCTGCGAATATTCTGGTGGCATTTTAAAATAATCACACAAAGAAGGCCATCATCTACATCGATTTGTACTGATGCAAAATTTGAAAAATACGTTAATTTATAATGAGACAATCCTTAAATCTCAAAAGAAACCGATATTTAATACTAATATTGCCAGCCACTCTGCTATTTACTTACTATAGACATTTGTAATTACGTTGTAAATCCAGCTAAAGAAAAAATTATCGGTAGAATAGCATTATTTGGAATCAAAACAAAAGTAATTTTTCTGGGCTTGTTCCTTTAGCAATTGGGTTGTTACCCACTCCTAAGCCGATTATCATGGGTACCGCCTGCAATATGGGGCACAGTGTCTTAGCCAGCAATATCGAAGACAAAATATAAGTGGAAGAATGCCTTAGACTAGTTTAGCTGCGAATAATTTGATATGAGCTCGTAATTGTAGAACAAAACAGATTGTAACTTTTAGACCTCATTAATAAGATATTTTTTTGTACGGGACATTCAGGAAAATTCATTTTTTCTATTTTATTCTTATTTTAATGCATAAATT
>BGPR01029087.1:1112-19505 GCA_013235015.1 Araneus ventricosus | reverse complement strand
TCTTTCTTGTCATAAGATTAGCATGTGAGGGAAATTTCACAGCTTCGGAACAATAAGATCTTCACTATTTCCAATGGCATCCGACTTTAACTGCGTACTCACATTCCGCCTGTAAATTTCCAAGATAGCATTCTCCACTTGTATACTTGTGAAAAGCCCCAAATCAAAACTCTTTCCTATAAACTGTTATATTTCTTTCTCCTCTTTCCATATATCTTTGGCGTTATAAAATTATTTTTCGATAGAATAACATATTCCTAACTAAACTGCTGTTTCTGGGCCTGCGCTACGCTTTATTGCCCCATGTTACAATTCGAATACATGAAACACTATAATTCAGTTTTAACTTTTTTATTGATTATGAATTCATCATATTTGGAAATTTCTTGTTGAAATGTTATATTTCCTTCTCCTCTTTCCATATATCTTTGGCGTTATAAAATTATTTTTCGATAGAATAACATATTCCTAACTAAACTGCTGTTTCTGGGCCTGCGCTACGCTTTACTGCCCCATGTTACAATTCGAATACATGAAACACTAGAATTCAGTTTTAACTTTTTTATTGATTATGAATTCATCATATTTGGAAATTTCTTGTTGAAATATACCTTTGCGAAAAATTGAAACAGATTCGGAACTTATATGATTTATAAATGGTGTTGAAAATTGATTCCAGAACTGACTGCTATGTGTATCTTCAACAAAGAGAATCCTGAGACACAGTACAAATGAATCTAAACAAATAAAAAGCAACTTGCATTTATTTTTACATAATTAATACGTTTTCCATGTGCGTCCTAATTTTCATGGAATTTTCTGACAACTTATGGAATTTTCCATAAGTTGTCAGAGATAATGATAATTTACTTCGTTATAAGCATAAAGCAATTCTAAAAAATGAAATGAAAAAATAAATGACACTGGTTTAGAAATTTACAAAATGAATCATTACATATTTTGAGTTGTGGTTATGAAACCTCGCATCTATAGGAAAACAAAGTAAAACACTTACTATAAACATGAGAAACGCGTGACCAATGCTACACTTTAAATGTAGAATATTTTGAGTAGAGCTAACTATATTGCAATGCTTTGACGATATGTCAAACAAACTAGAATATAAAATTCGTAGTTCCAAAATTTCATAAAATAGTTTTTGAACTTTAAGAAGAGTCTTAGAGAATTTTATCTTTAATAAATCTTCAAAAGGTAACATGAACTCCCTTTAGCACAGAAGTTCCATATAAAGTTTGCTATCATTATTAAAAATTCTAGTTTTATCTTAATTCATAAAAGTTTTATCTAGCAAGGGTGATGGAACACGAAAATTTATGGTTTCGAGAATTCAAAAGGGTAACAAACAAATAATAAAACATAAGAAATTAAAGAGCAGAATAAGACTACATAGATTCGCATAATAAATATTTAATCCTTTATGCGTACAAATTATTCTTTTTAGTTCTTAATGTTTAGCTCCAAGCACAGTAATTCATGTCCATTTATATTTTAGCTTTAAGCAGCAAAGGTGAAATTTTTATGAAGCGAATAAAAATTCCATTACATGCCCAAAAGTATGACTTTGTTACTTTATATAAAAATTTAATAAATGATCTCTTAGAGGGCATTCACGTATATCCTATTAACACTTTAAGGAAAAGACTTTCGCTGTGTGTAACAAATTTTAGATCAATCTCCAGCATGGCCTTACAAAATGTCATCAGCCACTTTCAATTCGATTCCATCCCTGACACCCATCAAATCCAAAACTTTACTTTTCCACATAATTGAACAAAAGGTAAAAAACCAAGTTAACTACTGATAAATTACTCTCTTCAGAATACAAGACGCAGGTATCAAGTCTTCATACACGTCTTATCATGAGCGGAGTAATAAGTCATTCTGTGGAACAGAAGAAATGGATGTGGAAATCTCATTATCAACTTTCGCCACCAGATTTCTGTCTAAGCGTCAGCGATCTGTTTCCTTAACCTTTAGGTTTCCTGTCGTCAGATTCAGCGGGGGAGGCTGACACCCTGGATGATAAATGGATACACGCTGAAGATCGGCGAGGACGAGATACTCCGGCAATCCTGAATTCCAGAGATTTATTCTTGCCAATGGGATACCTATTCCCGGTGGGAAATCGGACTGACGACTTGATTGAGCACTTGAAGAGCATTTCCAAAGAGTTGGTGATTCTCTGGATCCAGATAGATATATCTACTCGCACGCGTGAGAATGGATGACTGTTTACTTTGAGGGAAAGAGTTGAAGTATACGGATTAGAGTTTCTAACTGAGTTTTGCTCTCAGTCCTTCCTATGGAATTCTGTGTTTTTATATTTAGGGACAGTTTCGATTGCAAACGATGAAATGTCTAGTATTTAATACAATTTTAAATTGCAATAAAAATTGTATTGATTAAGATAAATTTATAGAGTCAACGAGTAAAATATTTTTTTATTGTTAAGCAGCATACGCCTGTGCTTTTTCTTTCATATGTCCATGCTTATAGTCCATGATTATGTAGGAACAATAATTCCCTAGAAAGACGGAAATCCCCTGCATCTGGACTTACAAATGTGCACATTTCATCGTGATGGCTTTTTCACCATGGATTCAGGGAAGCGTGTGTTTTAAGAAAATTTATATCGAGTATTGTTGTAAAATTCTGTTCTTACTTGGTCATTATAATTCTTAAAACAATTAACCTAGAATAAATAAATGTCATTTGAATTCCTATGGCGCATCAGATTTCATGCTTTATTTATGATACACTGGAAAATTATTATTTTTATAAGAATACAACATGTTCCAAAATAATTTATCATGTGATGGTTGATATGTTGAACTAGCAGTTTTCCTCAAAATCATTGATTCGCTGGATCTGAATAAATGTATTAGAACATATAAGCCTGGATGATTGGGGAATTTGGATTGGCTAATCGAAGTTTATATGGCATTTCGAGCATTGTTTTGAGTCCTTTCGACTGAATTTTGTGGCATGTGAGTACTGAAAACGTTTCAAATAATTACTACTAAATCCCGGTTTAATAAATTCCGATCAGACTTCCTAAATTATCTAAAACGAATGAATATAAATCGGGATAATTTTTTCGTCAATATAAAACCTATTTACGAAAACAACTATGCCATGGATCTCCTTCTTTTACCTTATATGTTTTACTAATAGATATTATGTAGAATATCGATTTTCCAAAGATTTGGGACTCATTTATAGAAGGAGATATAGTATAAACATACACGATTAAAAATGTTTGCGTTGAGAAATAACTGGAAACAGACTTGTAGATCTTCCACTCTAAGTGGAATATAGTTTGATATGTTGAAAATTTTGATACTTATGTTAGGAAATTTTATTTTTCTACGCAAGATAAAGCAGAGAAATCTCAGTGCAACAGAAAATAACGTTTTTTCATAAGTAATCAATAATAGAACTTGAATCAATACACTTTTCTGTATTTAGTTAATAAATACTAGCATTTACAAGTATAACAAGAAAAATATAAATTAAAATTTTTTATATTTAAAATACTATTTTCTGATTTCCTATCGAACATTTTCGATTATTATTCTAATGGAAATCATTATATTAAGCAAAGTAAAATATTAAGCATTAAAAGGTAAATTTGTTCTCAAAATCTTTGGTTAAAGCTACAACTTTGACTTCTTCCATAAAAGTATAAATAAAGCAGCTGCAAGTAAAATTATAAACGTTAATAATCAATTCGTGTTCTTTATGGGAATTTTCAGAATAAAATATAATATGAATAATCATTGCTTCAGATAATTAAAAACAGAAGATTTATTTAATAACATTCTCGAGAAACATGTAATGCTCCATTTATTGGAAACTTTAAAAATGACATATTTTCCTTTAATGAGGTATTAAAAGCTGTCAAATTTTCAAAATGATGGTCTGATAAATTATGCTCAAATCTGATGTTAATTGACCTAACTTTTATGTAATGAAGTTTAATACATTATTACAAGCATAAATAATTTGGAAGGAATTAGTCTCCCTATTTGGAATGGATTCTAAAATATAATGATTTAATAATGATTTTTCGATTCTGAAATTGTGAAACAGTAATGCAATATTAATGGGCCTATTTAAAATCGCATTAGTAAATGATTATCTTACAATATAACATAATATTTAAAGTGTTTTTAATCGATGTTAACATTAATGAATAATATAAAATGACTTTCGAGTTTAGACAATATTTATCTCATTTCATCAAATATGTCGAGTTTTGTTCAGAAAAACAGAATTTTCAAAAGTTTTCCTCTTTTATTTTACTGCAAGATATGAATTCTTCATCATTTCTCTGCTTCAGTAAAATCGTTCGCTTTTGGAAATTTACAGTGAACATAATTTCATTGAATAAAATTTCCAAAGGCTTGGTTTCGACTGCTTAAAAATGATGATTTAGATATACAGCAACAACATGGGAAATCATTAAAAGTTTATAGAATTTTAATTATAGTTATCTATGCAGTTTATCTTTAGAAAATTTTGTTTTCAAGATAATTGTCTCTGACTTTGAAATTCAAGCATTTAGCGCAAATTTTATGAAACAATTTTGAAATACATTTTTACTGAAAGCACTTTGGTTATAGATTTTTGCCATATATATAAAGCTAGTTCTACATTAAAGATAAATAATCAAATTTAGAAGAGTAGTAATTTATTTCAAATTTTCTTCCTACTCGTATTTTCTTGCTTAATTAGATGCCTGGTTTTGTGTGAAGGACATAACAAAAATGGTTTTCCTCTAAGGAGCCGCTTCGTAGCTGAGACCACCTGAGAAGACCATTACAATTCCTTACCACAATATGTTCAAAGGAATGGATTCTAAGAATTGTTTTCATTTCCTTATTAGTCACTTTATGATCCCTCACATACGTTCCATATGGTTGGGAAGCAATTAAACATACGGCCCCCATATGTGGTCACACAACTAAGCAAGTAAGGACAAAAAACGATTAATGAAATTATCGACATCGCCTTGCCGCTCATACGCGAGAAAATATTATATAGTTTTTAATCCAATTTCTTGGCAATATAATAAACTGGTTTAAGGAAAAAATTCAGACAAAAGCGCAACGAAACTCTTTCTACACTGTAAAAAATATCCGTTTTTTCCCCGGACTTTTTCCGTATCTTTGACGGATTAAAGCTGTTTTGTTAACAAAACGGTTTTTCACCGTTTTCCGCTCCAGCCATAAACTGTTTAAAACCGTGAGTTCAAATTCTGTTTTTCGTCTTACGGTATTGCTTTCCGTACGATAACTTTCCCTTTTCTTAAATGTAATTTTATTGCATTCATTTCATGTTTTAATAGGGTTCCATCTCCGCTGTTGTTTACACATGTTGCAGTAACCTGTTGTCACTCATGAAAGCTAACCTTAAAACGCGTGTTCTGACAATAGTTGATTTTTACACCACTAGGTGGCGCCACTAGAGCTATATGACTTTAAAACTCAAATAGATTATTTTTACTTCATCTTATGAAGTCTCCTATGGTCCAGTGGTTAGAGCGACTGCCCTTTATTTCTAAGAACGCGGTTTCGATCCCCGGCTCAGGAGTTAGAAGTTTTGTCACCATCTTGCATCGAACTCGTCCAAGTAAGTTCAATTAAAAATGACACTAATTGAAATTAATAATTAAGCCTTGATTAATTAATATTCCTAATTGATAATACACATCAGCACATTTCAACTCAACTCGAACAGAGGGAGAAAAACAACTCAACTCAGTCGATGGCGTCACTTACTTCGATGACTTAATTTTTACGGAGAAAACTTGATTTTATACGGTAAAAAACCGTTGTGTCTACGGATTTACTTCCTAACTTCTACGAGAAAAACTTGTTCCTTTATGGTAAAAAACCGTTGTGCCTACGGATTTACTTCGTAACTTTTACGGTTTTGCACAACCAACCCAGCTGCCAGTTTAAAACCGTAAATTTTACGGGATTTTTTTTACAGTGTACATTGACACCGTACGGACAAATCAAGTAAGTACCGGAAGCGCACAGGTAAAACAATTTAAGTGATTAAACAAAACATCTATAAGTTTTTGAAAGACACAACATGGTTATTTATGTAACGTGACAGTGCTACTACGCCTATTTAAATACTGCACAAAGAAACTCCAAAAGCAGTAAAATTTTTTGTCTCTCCTGACCCATGTCCATTCAACCGGTACGGGTGCTGTAATGGCATCAGGCACGGGGACATGGGGCGGCGTTCTGTCGTATGCACCAGATGGCACTCCTTCAGACTACCATTTTTTTCAATTCATGCAGAATGGTCTTCCCTTAGAGTTCCTCAGTTCTCATTAGGTTTTCTAAAGACGCTCATTTTTTTCAAATCCGGCAGACTTCTTACTTTACGGAATCTTTTTGCTGTTGACAGATGAACGAATATTGTAGCTTGTGATGGAAAAATCATTGAATAAAACATTTTTTCTTTGTGAAAACAAAATTTTTACTTATTCTAAAAGTTCCAAAATATATTCAAACACCTAATAGGGTTTTTTTTTCATTCTAAGAGTTTTTGATTTTCAACAAACCTTTGTATAATAAAGAAAAATTAATCACCAGTAATAAAGGGAAAGCTCGCTTGATAAAGATATTACATTTTATGATAAAAGAAAACCTATACCTTTACCGAAATTTCAAAACTGATCTTATACAGGAGGCTTTCCGACATTTATTTTCCGACAAAAAATATGAATTAATGGTAATCTTTAAAATATATATGTAAATTACGAGAAATAAGTGAAATCTACGAAAAGTTTAATAAATTATGATTTGAATGTGTAAAAAAAAAAAAAATTGGAAAATTAATTGGAACTTCTTATTTTTGTCATTTATTCGAACTTTTATGAAAATGTATATTGTATAGCAATGAAACAAATTAAAGTAAAAAAACATATTAAATTGCAAAATACTCATTCAATCTACAGTTCTTTGGAAAGAAAGAATAAAATTTTATGCTGTGTCTTTAATTAGAACAATCTCGTTATCTCACATCCCGTTTTAACCGACATCGGTTCTTAATTAATTAATAATCATAGAACTAAAACGAAATGAGCAATTCTTCTATCGGTCTGTAGGCTAAGTTTTACATGATTTTTGATTCTTTATTTGTAAAGTGTCAACATCAAAAGGTACCTGAAATCCAAGCGAACGTGCAATCAGATTTTCTGAAGACTTCAAGCTAATTAGACAGCTGTGATAATCAAAGCCATTATTCTTTTGCTAAATTTTTGTACATGATTTTGTATTTTAATCATCCACTTTCATGTGTGCTTTTCTTTATGTTGCAATTTATCATGGCTATTCAAAGGAAACGAGTTGTTTCATTAAATGAACTAAAAGAACAGTCAAATGAGGTCAGCGATCTTGAAATAACTCATAAGGGTGTAAGATATGCTATGAAGAAGTCTTGAAACCCACTGAAAAGGAAGAGAAATCTTGTAGTACCAGCATGATGCTTTTCTTGATATGACGTGATATACCAGCTGGAAAACCCAAATCGGCAGAAAAGCAATTTACTGTCACAAACTTTAAAAATAGTCAAGGTGTTTTCTGTTAATAGGTTTCTTTTAACGCTGCTTTAATTATGCTTTACTATGCTTGGCCTAGATGATTAGATGGTTGGTTATATCGGTTATCTTTTTTTCTTGAAATACAGTAAATTATGAAAGATATGAAGTCTCATTAACTGTGCAAAGTAATTTACGTATGAAGTAGCTTCCTCATTTTTCTTTCCTCATTATCCGACATTTACGCTAAACCAACATCGACAATCCCCTTTCATGTGTGGTAACTTAGACTCTACTGCATACATTTTTCAAGAATGTATTAAGAAGATAAAAGTATTCGTAGTAGCCATATCAAAAGTTTAAAATTCGTCGACAAAGAAAAGACTTATTCCTCTTGCCCTTGTTCCTGTCCTGCTTCCCTTGCTCATGTCATTGCCTGTATTGGCGCCTCTGCGGGGCTGCTGTGGAGTAAGGGGGGAAAATGGACTTCTGGTACTGTTACAGCGACATGGTGTCATGGACCTGGTCTAGTATTTGGACCAGGGGGACATGAAACAACAACAAGAAGATAAGTAAATAAACCAGAATGACCAATCATAAATCGTTTAATTCGAGCTAAAATGGCCTTTTGGGTAGAAATATTCAGATTTCCTCTTTAGCATGCAGGATTATTCAAAATAATTCAAATTACAAATGGCTATAACCTTCTTGTAATAAAATACATGATAAAAATTTGAACACGAACTGGAAGAAAACCTGAAATTTTGTTTGGGTACGTAATAATTGTCCATGACATTTCTGACACATTATAAGTCTCATTCCTTGGTCACACGGGCAGTATCTATGCTGCAATCCATTTCACTACCATGCGAAGCATTCTCTACGCGTACCTTCAATTCTTTCACTGGCAGGCAAGGAAAATGTTAAGACAAAGTCTACGGTACATCCCAATGAGATGAAGACCCAAAAAATAATTTAAGAAGATTCAGATAGCCATGCACTCACATTCATTGGTGCGTTTTCTTTCCGTTGCTTTTATCATGGCTATTGAAAGGAAAGAAGTTGTTTACCGTGACGTGGATACTAAGAAGCATGTTCGCATCCATCGATGCTCGTCTATCGAACGCTCATCAACAGATCCGAACATGCTTCTCAGTGTCTGACTTGAAATGGACTAAAGCGTGAATGTTGCCCGTGTGGACAAGGACGGTAAAATAGGGCAATTATTTACGTGCCCAAAAAAATTTAAGCTTATTTCTGTTTTGTATTTGGATTCTTTGTTCTATCGTTGTTTGTAAGAAATTTATTGCTATTTGTAATCGGTGCAATTGTTTCGAATAACTTATGTATTTATTTATTTAGAAAATGCACACTACAGAATAAACTCCAATTACAGAGTGCATGATACAGAAACAAACACTAAAATAGCCGTAAAACACAGATAAATAAAAACGAAAGACACAGGTAAATAAAAACGAAAGACACAGATAAATAAAAACGAAAGACACAGAAATCACTAAAAACACAACAATAATTTAAAAAGCACACAAAATAAAAACGCTCCAAAAACACAAAAGCCGCAAACATTCAGTCTTAAAAACACCATAAGACATATTAAACACATCAAGATCATCGGAGTACCTGTTAAAAATATTATAAAATTTATAAATAGAAAAATTACGTATGTAATTAAACCTGTAAAATACATTTACAAGTAAACAATTCTTCCTCTGACCTCTAGTCGGCACAGAATAAGTGATACGGCTCAATACATCATTGCAGTCAATGGCATCATTAATTAACTTATGATAAAATAAAAGACAAGAAAAATGACGTCGGACCCTCAAACTGTGAATGCTGAAAATGATACATAAATGAGATGAGGATAAGTCTTGCGGATAATAGAGATTTATTCGGTAAAATAAGTAACGCAAAAACCTAGTTTGTACCTGTTTAATAATTTTAATTTCATTTTTATTGTAAGGGTACTAGACAAGACAACAATACTCAAGACCCGAGCGGACAATAGCGAAAAATAAAACCTTCAAAACAAGTACACCGGAGAAATGTCTCGTATTACATTTGATAAAGCCAAGTTTAGAGTAGGCCTTAGAGACAATGTTGTCAATATGTTGGGTAAAATCGAGCCTAGCGTCAAAAGTAATACCAAGGTCAGTAACTGACTCGGATCGGCGTAGTAAAATACCATTTATTTGGCAAGAGTAAAAATTAGGCTGTGATTTTCTAGTAAAGCTAAGGAAGCTACATTTTTCAACATTAAGGAGTAATTTATTTATGAACCCTGTATAATATTTCTTTCCATTTGAAACAATACAGACTTTCTAGTCAGTTACGTGATATATCAAACGTTGAAGATTTGGAAAAGCAAAGCACAACAAATCAGGCGTTAAAGCTTTAATTCTGTTCTGCGTCAAGATTTGCCCAAAGAACGAAAAATTCAATCATTATCTATGCCTCTACAAGTCATAGTTTTCGAGAACATGTAAAATGAAAAAAAATTATAGCACCCATTGCATATAAAAATAAATCTCCGAAACCAGATATACATTGAATATTAGGGATGATGATGCTTTAAAGTTTTCTGTAAGGAAACATACTTAACGGAACTCATGTATGGAATCCATTCGCGTCTGAAAAATTATATTTTTATCTCCATTTGGAAAACAACACGCTATTTAATCGGTTACAATCAGCCATGACCCATCACAATCACAAGACTCATGGTGATGATAATATTTACAGTTATCATTTTGAGAATCTTCATATGTGAAACTGTCTTCCTTTATAAATATTGGCATTACCTATATAAATATCGGTTTCTAATAAAGGCCATCTTCCAAACAATGAACATATATACATTCATTCTCATTTTTTTTTTTAAATTATGGATCGTAGAGGCGAGGATGTGAAATCATTTTTATGGTTAACTGAGACTTCTTGCTTTGTAGAGTTTATTAGATTTTTGGAGACCTTTGTCTACGCGAATCGGGCAGTCTATTGATGCAACAATCTACTATTCAAAAATTGCCAAAGTTACTCTATACCTTCTTCTTCTTCCCAACCAATAAGAATTTATTTAAACCTTTAACTGCGTGAGTGGTTTATATACCATATATATAAACCTCTCTCCGTTAAATGGATAAATTCATTTTTTAGATTTTTTGTTTTCATTCTTCCCAATTAAATTTTAAAGAATCTTATGCATCGATTACAATGTTTCATCGCTTAAGCCTTTTACTGTCATGAAGCGTTAAGCCTAAAAATCCTAGAAAGCATAGATTTCTAAAAATCAAACATTCTAAATTTTCTAAATAGTCACCTTTTCCCCTTAACGTTTTGGAATTCGGAAGGAAATCAGTTCGTCTGCGAAAAACTTTTCGCATTCATGTACTGCAAGAACGTCTGAGTCGGTTCGTTTCACTGTCTAAGTTGTAGCTTTGATTTCCGTTTTCGTTATTTAAGTTCTGACTGTCACTAACTGACTAAGTCTGAGTTGCAGCTTTGATTTCCGTTTCGTTAGTTAAGTTCACTAAATCTTACTGTTTTTCAATTCAAATTCATGCGCTTCGTTAATTTCATATACCAAGCTAGAATTTTACTTTGCAAGTTATTCAGAAAGCAAAAATAAAGCGTTATATTTAATCTATAATGACTGTTAAACGGTAAACTGTGATTAAAATACCAAAACATCTCTAGTTTTATTTTGATCTGTTGATATACAACTAAAGCTTTCGGAAAAGATATTTTCATCGATTCGCATGCTTTTTCTTACAAGACAAAAAAGTACTTACAATCAGCTGTTACAATAAATTATTTTAAATCAAGCTAAATAGAACTGACGACAAGATATTGCTTATTATTTTCAAAAAGTATGAATTATTGTACAAAACTCTGAAGATAAATTTTCCTTATAAATGCTCATAATCTCATATACACAATACTTACATCTTCTCTTCAGTCTTTATAACGCTTAAAACAGAAAAAAACTATTCAGCAACGGCTATAATACTCCTGAATAAAAAGTCATACATTTGTTTAACTTTTACATTATTGTTACTGAAGCTTTGACGTGGTAAATTATAAATAATAAAAATGTTTATAAAGTTAACTGTGACACATATAAAGAATTACATACCCAAAGCATCTTTAATGTTATTATCTTCTTTATATCTCACTACAACAAATAATCTTTTAACCACTTAAGAGATATAATTTCGGATAATTCCTAGGTAATTCACTGCAATTTAGAGTGAATTCTTATGTAATTAGCCATACTAGCCGCTCTCGCTGGGCGGGTTCGCGGCCAGCACACACTTTGCTCAGGACTACCCTGCCACCTCGCTTCTTCGAGGCTCTCAGCCACTACTTTTTTCAGTTTTAAATACTGCATGAAGATCAGTGGAACAGACCATAAAACCGTAGTAGATTTCATATTCTTTTTAGACAACAGATTCCTTTAAAATTGTAAAATCTTTCAATAAACCTCATCCAGTTGTAACGTTTTTATACATTTTTCAAGAATTACGGCATAAAAGTCTTCAGATCCATAAATACAGAATAAAATCGCCCTAACAAAACAGTTTCCATCACATACAATAGGTATTTTACAATATTTTTGACACACCATTGTGATGGAACTCTTGGGATCTATATATTTAAAATAATATGGTAAAACCCTCAGACAATTCGCCAGCCCCAACCACGAGACAGATTTCGACATTTTTTTTTCATTTCAAAGGTTATGTTGTCTAAATATGGCATCAATGGTCGTCTGTCCCCACCCCCACTCCACCTTCCATTTTCGAACGAAATTCAAAAAACACTTCTCCTCTGTTCATTGTCTATGGGTAGGCCTTGTAGAAATTCCCCAGTCACAATCACCTAAACGATTTCGACAATTTTTATTTTATATGAAAACTTATGACGTTTAGATATGTCATCTAGGGTCGCCTGCGCCTCCACACTCCATTTTTGAACTAAATCGAAAAAACTCTTCCCTACTGTAAACTCTCTATAGGAAAAAAACCCTTTGAACAGTTCGTCAAAAACAACCACCCGACGGATTTTGACAATTTTTATTTCATATGATAGCTTATGACGTCTAGATATGTCATCAAAGGTTGCCTACCCACCACCATCACCTACCCACCCCATTTTTGAACGAAATCGAAAAAACATATAGAGAATGTATGGTGAAGAAATGTTTTTTCTATTTCGTTCAAAAATGGGGTGTGCTGGGGGGCAGGCGTCCCATGATGACATATGTAGAGGTCATAACCTTTTTCTTTAAAAAAAATGTCGAAATCCATCGGGTGGTTGTTTCTGGCGAACTGTCCAAAAGTTTTTCCCCTATAGAGAATGTGCAGTGGGAAAGAGTTTTCTCGATTTCATACTAAAATGGGGGGATGGGGATCAAGCAATCCTTGATGACATATCTGGACGTCATAAGCTTTCATATGGAACAAAAATTTGTCAAAATCGGTCAGGTGGTTGAGGCTGGCGGACTCGGTGAAGAATTGTTTACCAAATTATTTTAAATATATAGATGCTGTATGTTTACGTAATTAGCAATTAAGAAGGCTTTCTGCATGAAGCATTTTTTTGGTAATCAGAAAACTAAGTCACGCCGCCCTGGCTTAGTAACTGGGTAAAAATGAATTACAGCCGCTACAATACCTCGAGTAATGAGGCCGAAGTCCTAGTAGCCATCACCGGATAGATTTTAGTAGTTTCAAAGTTCGGAGAGTCAAATTCGAATTTGGCACAGTTAAAACTTTTGAGTCATTTAGGCCATGGCAAGACATCTAATTGTAATTTTGTTAATACCGATGACAGTAGGTATCAATTTGTAACTTTGTAAATGCTAATAAAAGCTGAGACTTGTGTAAATAATTCGAGTTTGAAAAAACCTCGATTAAAAATTTAAAGATTAAGACGAAGTGCAGACGTTACATTTTTAGGGGGGGGCAAGGTCTACTCTTCACAGAACTACTAGTACACAATTATTAACTAGTATACTACACTAAAATATTGTTTAATCAAGGATTCAGCTGATATGTTATAAGGTGATTGCTGTCCCATTAATTTATCAAATGTTTTTGAAATTATAATATTATAAATAAACATATGAAATTCCCTCGATATATATGTTTTATGTTTATATGTTATTTTTTTATTTGATGTGTAATTTATATCATCTGCCTTCTATCTGTGCATCGACTTCTTTTCAGCAAGGTTTCTTGTATTTTGCCAAAGTAAGATAAAAAAATTGTTTCTGTTGATCCCAGCTCCATGCATAAATTCATAAAATTTACATAAACCAGTCAGTTCGAATTTTCGATTATCTTTGGAACGAAGAAAAAATCATACTTCTAAACACCCTTTCTTTCGTCCTGACTTCTCTATACAAAGATTCGTTTTACTTTCTGTATCACTTCGAAAACATCTTTGTTTCTTTTTCAGTGCAATTTATCGACCTACTTTCTTTCATAATAATGAACAGTTTTCTTTTCTGATTTCGTATTAAGTTTTCTCCTGATCTCGTATTAAGTTGTTTTTCCTAATAGCAAGACCGAATTATCCGTTTCTAATTTGGTAGGTTGTTGTACATATTTGAGTAATTATTTTTCAACAACGTAGAAGATGATATATTAGACAGATGATTTTCATACGTTTTTAAAAACACATCAAAACAAAGGTATGCTTTTACTTGTATTCTGGGTGACAATTCTTTGACGAAATATTCAGAAAATATATATATGTTCTGAGCAACTTGCTTTTTATACTTGCCGAACATTATTTTGCCTTCCTCTTTGCTCTTTTCAATAATTTTTGCGCTTTAAACATAATATTTTTTCACGAAAGTTTTTTTCCCACTATTCGACTATGTTATTAAACTATCTACCAACTAACAAAACATGCTGTGAAATATCGCCTTTATAATTTGTCAATAATATTCTTTAAGGCATTCAAGAATTTGTATGTATCTGTTATTAAGATTTAATACTCGGGAAAGTTTTATAGCAAATTTTTTATTAAAGCCCTAAAATTGCCAATTCTTATTTTGCTATATAATCAGATAAATGAATTCTGAAAATATCACTACCCTCTTTTATTTAACTTGCGTTGTTTTAAGTTTGTCAAAATAAGTTTAGTATTCTATTCTTCACTCACTTCCTGATATTCTGAAATTTTGAAATTTCGAAAATTTTTATGTTCTTGATCACAATACACTATGTTAATATGCTTCAGAACATAATTCACAGTTAATAAATTGGTTTAATTAAATTTTGATTTCATACTAGTAGCGCCATCTGTTAGTGAATTTGAGAAAAATTAGTGTCTCTATAAATATCTGCTTTAAGAATAAAACTCTAAATCTTTGAAAAATTTTTATTCTATAAAACATTTATTATTTCAACCTATGGTAAAAGAAAGAGTTTTATAACATGCTTATTTTCATAAATGATGTTTATTGACGAATATTATCATCATAAATTTATCCGTCTTAATTAATACAAGGAAGCTTTATGGTCATTATTTAAAATGGTAATTAATATTAGCAGCTCTATTTTTTCATTAAAACGTTATCAGTTCCTAATACCGAAGAATCCTGTGTAAAAGATTTAGAACAACACTCTGTAACAAACTCACATAAATAAACTTTAAAGCATTGATACAGTTTACACAGTGACAGATTCACATACATTTGACTTCCAAAATACCAAATTTTGTGGGAAATTGTTATCCATACATAACAACCATAACATGATAAGTTAAATTTGGTATTTATTGGAACTCCAGGAAAATGATATTTTCTTGTTTTTGGTTTGCAAATTAACCCAGAACTGTCTATTGCACTGGAAGAAATATTATTTAATTTTAATTTTTGTTTAATTGTTTCATTGAAACCTTTGCTAATTGCAAACAAACCGCAGAATTCTATTGACAGGACTCAGAAACGACATTTTTAAATAATAATTTTATAATAATCTTTTATTCGTGAACTTCAAAAAGTTGCCTACTAAAAGGTATAAAAAGCCATTTCTAACAAAGTGTATGGGTACTTATATCAAGATTGAAAGTTCCATGCTCTGAAAAATTATTCTATCAATAAAATAAATTACCTGACTGTCAGTAAGATATGTGTGTGACTGTAGGTCTCTGTATGTATGTGTATGTCTGTGTGCAAAACGTAGAGTGTCTTGATACACTAGTTTTAATATATGTCTCTTATGTTTATGAGCAAACGTTTTCTTCATTTACTGTATTTATACATCGTAATCATTATAAGAATGTTTGATTGTTATTTCTTAAAATGGTAATTATTTCCATAAATACTTGTAACCAGAACTCTCTCTAAAAATCAAAATACATCATGATTCCGTCGAAAGGACTGATAACAGTATTCGGTATTTCGCCTCTTTCCCTCAAAGTAAACAGTTATTTATTCTAACGTGTGTAGGTGTATGTATATCTATCTGGATCCAGAGAATCAACAACTCTTTGGAAATGCTCTTCAAGTGCTCAATCAAGTCGTCAGTCCGATCTCCCACAGGGAGTAGGTTTCCCATTGGCAAGAATAAATCGCTGGAATTCAGGATTGCCGGAGTATCTCGTCCTCGCCGATCTTCAGCGTGTCTCCATTTATCATCCAGGGTGTCAGCCTCCCTCCCTCGCTAAATCTGAGGACAGGAAACCTAAAGGTTAAGTTAAAAGAAACGGATCGCTGACGCTCAGGGAGAAATTTAGCGGCGAAAGTTGATAATGAGATTTCGTCTTCCATTTCTTCGGTTTCACGGAAGGACTTATTACTCGACTCATGATAAGACCTATACGTCTATAAAGGATCGATCCTATGTATTGGACCTGAAAGGGGTAATTTATCTATAGCTCACTCAATGCTTTATCTTTTCTTTTAATTGTGTGGCCAAAAACTTCGAATCTGATGGCTGTCAGGGACAGAATTAAATCAAGAGAAGTTGAAGACTTTTTGTAAAACCATGTCTGAGACTAATCTGAAGAGTATTAAATTATAAAATAAATGTTTTTGTATTAAAATATCAGCACGATGAACATGAATGTCATCCAAGTTCCGAATTATTTTAATTTTATAACTCTCAGATCTATGAAGTTCAACTGTTAAATAAATAGGCACACAATATTTCTTGACAAATCGATTCTTTATTATCTGGTGAAATTTTGCCCTTTAGAGTTTTATAAAAAAGGTTCAAATGCATATGAGATAATTAACTTAACTTTAAGAATTAAATAAACCATTTCGGCAGCTTAAAAGTATTAAAATTTATGATGCTTACTCTTAGGCCGTGCTGTTATATAATGAAATCTCTTATCTCTCAGAATGTGTTTGATGGCTTGTAAACTAGAATAGTAAATTTCTCCACTTAATCTTCTTAGCCAGATTAATCTTTGAAGTTTTTTTTAAATGAGGATATAAAGCATAGAAAAGAACGCAAATTAAACATGGGTGGTGACGTGAAATTCGGTTGTTGTTGGAAAATGTTTTATGGATATATTATTCTCCTTAACGTTCAAAAATTATTTTGTCAGTTTTTGCAATTTCCTGTTTCCATCCTTATTTTGGTTTTATACATTGTCAAAGCATGTAAGTACATCCCTATGCGCATAAAACGAAACATTCGAACTCAAATACTGGCTGTGAATTACTGTTGTTTAGAGTTAGTGTTTTACTTAGTTTTCCTCCAGAAACTTTCTTTTTTCCTTTAGTAATTTCTTTTCGAAATTTGAGATCGTGTGGTTTCATTTATAGCACATTTTATAAACATTGATTTGTTCCTTTCATTTCATAGATTATAATTTTCGTTAACAACGGATGAAATACGTTATACATGAAAATATATGCGTACATTTAAAACATTTATAGCACATTTTATAAACATCGATTTGTTCTTTTCATTTCATAGATTATAATTTTCGTTAACAACGGATGAAATACGTTACACATGAAAATATATGCGTACATTTAAAACATTTATATGAAAAAAATAGTATTTGCTATTCTTTGTATTGAAGTTATTTGCGCACCATTGGATTGGACTGGATCCATTATACTGGATTTCTTTCTGTTAAGATAACATTACAATGAATTATTGGAGGAAAGAATTTTCGATTAACCTTATTTTTTATCCATTTTGCCATTCACACACGTTAACCCAGTAACCAATTGATTTAAAGAATCCATGAATGAGAAAAACATGTGTTGAGATTGAGTTTTTTGGAATCAAAGTCATTAATATTCAGCGATGACGTGCTGGTCCCGAAGAGATAATTTAGTTTAGCATGAGATATTTTAAAGATGAGAGATGCTCAGATTAGTACTGTTGCAAAGATTAGAGCTCAGATTAGACGTTGCTTTCCAACAAGACTTAAGAGGACGAGAGAACTAACTTTTTTGGTAAATGTATTTGATTTTTAGGTTAAGCACACAATAACATAAATAGTTTATAGCTATGATAGAATTAGGCCATATATATATAATTTGTTACCCTTTGAAACCCACTTTCTTGGACGTAGAGTAAATATACCAATTTAGAAGATTGTGTGGTTTTGCACAGGCATACAAGTGGGATATGTAATCTCACAGGTTGAAAAGCGAAGAGCAGAGGCCGTCAGTTAAAATTAGATGACGCTGGAGGGAGAGAAGATCTCTTCAGAACGCTACTTTAGGCATTCCGATTCATTTTTCCTCTCCGCTTTAGTCAAATTGTTTGTCTCAGCTTATGTGCATTATTAAACCGATGAAGAGTTTT